>JZKD02S1842671.1:8488-23880 GCA_000966675.3 Picea glauca
GGCAGGTGATAAAGACAGCAGGAGGAGCACCACAGGGTATGTTTTTACTATAGGTGGAACAACAATAAGTTGGATTTTAAAACTGCAAAGGTTGTTTCACTTTCAACAACAGAGGTAGAGTATGTTGCTGCTATAGAGGCTAGTAAAGAAATGATTTGGTTACAAAGGTTTATTGAGGAATTGGGAAAGAAGCAGGAGAACAACCAGTTGTATTGTGACAGTCAGAGTGCCATTCACCTTGCAAATAACTCAGCCTTTAATTAGAATACTAAGCATATATAGTTGAGGTACCACTTCATACGATCCGCCTTGGAAGATGGACAATTGAAGCTGGAAAATATACACACTAGCCAGAATCCTGCAGACATGTTAACAAAGGGAGTAACCAGGGAGAAACTGAGTTCCTGCTCAGTTTCAGTTGCTCTTCAAGAATGAAGATGAAAATGAGAAGTTTTCCAGGTCTAAGAAGGTTCAAAGTCCATCATATATAGCAGCGGTGGAGTTGTTCAGATCAGTCTCCAAGTGGGAGATTGTTGGTTGTGGAGCCTGATTATCTTCTTGATTCAGAGGTCCTTGTTTTCAGTCGTGTTTATACCCCATGAAGTATTTACACCCAAAAAGTATGTACACTCTTCCATGCAGGGGAGTGCAGAGGGGGGGTATCCCCCCTGTAGGGTTCCGGGGGGCTATCCCCCCGGCTGGAGGGTCTGGGGGCAAGTGGACCCCCAGCGGGGGTTTGGGGGCGGAGCCCCCAAAGAAAAAATTGCCTTGTAAAAGTATATTGTAATTTTATTGTAAATCTAGTCCATTCATTATAAGGTCGCATATCTAATGGTAGAGATTATGTTAGGGTTTTTTTCCCTAGAAGGAAACCCTCTTTTATGAGGGAAATGTATTGCGGCTATGGATGATGGTGAATATTGTATTCTAAGAGAGGAGACTGTGAGAGAAAGAAGAGGAAGTTACAACGAGTTTTGATGTAGGTTGTATCCCTTCATTTGCTGGATAATAATAAAGGAAGGACCTGAAAATTTCTCTGGTGGACGTAGCCCACACTAGGTGAACCACGTAAATCTGTGTCTCTCTTGTATTGTGTGTCTTCTGTGTTTTGTTTCTGCATTTGTTTTATTTTATTGCTTCGTGGTCCTTTTTTTCTAACAGTTAGTTGGGAAATTCAATATTTTCCCAACAATCATCAAATTATAATTACAATAATAAAATTGCAAATTCGTATTTTCCAAAAATGGAAAATAATTTCCAAATCCAAATTTTCCAAAAATGGAATTTTTTTCCCAAGTACACTTAGGATTTATTATTGTAATATTTTTGGGGATATTAGATGGAGCCAGAGGAGCCTTCAAAGGAAGAAGAACCAGGGGAAGAGGACCAAGAATATGTTATAATTGTGATGAGAAAGGCCATATGGCGAGAGATTGTCCTCATTCGAGGTAGCCATGGTGCTCTCACTGTAGAACCAATAGGCACATAACTGAAGACTGCCTAGAACTAATTGCAAGAAGGGAAGATCGAGTACGACAATGAGGAACTAACCTTATGAGTTCATAAATCAAAAGAGTTATTAAAGGACAATTGCCCAACCTCAATATCGTTACTAGAGGAGGAGAAAAGACAGAAGATGATGCATATAATATAACTTAGATCTAGAAGGTAGCACCTAAAGAAGACATGTATGATACGCTGAAACAAATTTTTTTCTTTAAAGATTCCATACAAGTATTTAAGAATATCCCTAGCCCAAAGATGCAAGAGAAACCCCCATAGCCTATGGTTTACCCTAATATTGTGCAAGTCCCTGCTTCACCCCTTGCACCCAGAAACCTTGTAGTCACACCAGGACAACTTGAGAAACCACAAAACATAGTCGACCTATGGTTTCAGTTGTTTTCTGATATTCTTGGGAATGACCAGCTAACATAAAATTTGTGCAATGCACTTTACCTAGTTCTAGGAAATGAAGAACCTACGAAACCAAGAATAAGGACTAATATTCCTGAGGAGAATGCTCAGAGAGTATAGAGAAGGAAAGTACGAATTGGAAAATAATTTAGACTAGTAGCCCAACTAGATGAATTCGAGATTAAGGATGTTATGTTAGATCTAGGATCTAATGTGAAAATTATTCCTAAAAAGATTTGGGGAGCTCTAGGAAAACCCCAGTTGACATATTCCCCAATCCAACTAAGGATGGCCAACCAATAATTCATTTTCCCCATAGGAAGAATGGAGAATGTGGAAATAGATGTTGCAGGAGTAAATATTGTAGATGATTTTTAGATGATTGAGATCATGGGGGATAAGGACCCTTATCCTTCCCTACTTGATATTGATTGGGCCTATGACAACTATGTACTAATCAACCTAAAGAAAGACACTATGACATTCGAGGTAGATGGAATCAAGATATTTCAACCACTGGATCCATATGTAGGCCCCAGATATATGGAGCCAAAGGATAATAATATGGAGGGAGAAGACATGGATCAGTTGTACATTGTAGCAACAAAAACAATAAAAGATTATATAAATCCTACTTCTTATCGATCGATAAGTTGGAGGAGTATACAGTCAGTGGATGAAGATTCTGAATTAGCATTCGATAGTTGGCAACAAGGCTCATATGAAAGATTCTAAAGGAGATGCGCAACTCTCAGGGAAATTAGATGGGTCAGAACTAAGGTCAGAGAACACCCAATATATGATGGTACCTTAGGAATTGATAATTATCTACGCAACATGGAAGAAAATGTAGTAGAGTATCAAAGGGTCTCAGTACTGGATTTATCCCTCCAAGAAATCCCTGCCAAATGGTGGGCCAATCATAAATCCTTACTTAGATATTGGGATGATTTGAAGAAAGATATTGAATATAGGCTTAAGGATAAGGAGCAGATGGAATCAGAGATGCGGATGAATTTCCAAGTTGCACAACTGTTCAGTGGAGAGTCTTATCCTAAAACACATACTGAACAATGTGTAATACAATGACAAGTGTAGGAAATACCATCTCACTTCTGGGTTTAGGTATTTCCCCACTCACTAGGTCTAATCTCGAAAGCTTGGTTCATGCATGAAGAAACCAGAAGACATACGAGTGATTGGAAAATGTTGGCAGATCAATTTTGCAAGGAATTCCCCTTTACAAGTAAGTACCCTGATCTTGAAGTAGTCCTACAAAGAATTAAAGAATTTATTTTTATAGACAAGAATAATAAGAAATCAGAGCTAGTGGTATGTGAAAAGCATGGTTGATAACTTCAGACTAATATTCACCTAACCCTAGAAAAGAGACCTATAAAATGATATAATATTGATAAGGGTTTGGAAAGCCAAGATGATTTAGAAGAACTGAGAAACCTAGCCATTAAAGAGGTGAATGGGAAAAGAGAAATTCAGAACATCATACCAAGTCATATTGATGGTTCTTATAATCACCCATTGAAGGTGCACAAATTCAACATAGGGACCACAAAGAAACCTAATATAGCTATGGTGGGAGATTACTGGGATGAGAAAACTAGTCAAGAGATAGAGGGTTTATTGAGGGAATATGAGGATTTGTTCCCAAATAAATTTTCAGAGTTAAAAGGAATCAAAGGAGTTATGGGTGAAATGAAAATTGAATTAAAACTAGGATCGAATTCTGTGAGGCATAGACCATACCTCCTTAACCCCAGAGTGAAAGAGAAGGTTAATAAGGAGATAGACAAGATGCTAGAAGATGGAATTATTTTTATAGTGGAAGAAACATAATGGGTCAGCCCAATAGTCATTCATAGAAAGAATGGGACATAGAATATCAGGTTCAGTGTAGACTATAGAATCCTTAACTCTGCCTATGTGCATGACCCTTTCCCAACACGTTTTACTAATGAGGTGCTAGAACTTGTCGCCGGGAAAGAATCATACTCACTCATAGACGGATTTTCAGGGTACCACCAAGTAAGGATTGTTGAAGAGGACAGAAAGAAGACCACTTTCATAAAAGAATGGGGGTTTTTTGCATACAATGTGATGCCATTTGGATTAGAGAACGCCCCTGCAGTTTTCTCCAGGATTGTAGTAGCAACTTTCTGAGAATTTATTCACAAGTTTATAGAAGTCTATATGAATGATTGGATGGTATATAGTCTGCTCAAGGAACAGGTAGTGCTACTATGTCTGATGTTTGATAGATGTAGAGAACTGCAGATATCGTTGAACCTCAGAAAGTGTATCTTAGGTTTACCACATGGAAATATGTTGTGCCACATAGTATTCCAAGAGGGAGTACCGGTAGACCCAGCCAAATTTGCGGTCATTGTGAACATGTCACCACCCATGAGTGCTAAGTAGTTGCAATCCATGATGGAACACATAGGGTGCTATCGCAAGTTCATCATATGAGATGAAAATATCACTGCACTACTTGAAAATATATTAAATAAGGTAGAAGTGTTCCAATGGACCCCATAATGTGACAAAGCATTCGAGACCCTAAAGGAGAATCTCATCACAACACCTATTATGATATTCTCAAACTAGGAAAACAAATTTCACATCCACGTAGATGCTTCAGAAATTTCCTTAGGAGATATCTTAGTGCAACCAGGAGATGGATCCATGGATCATCCTATCTATTTTGTGAGAAGGAAGTTATCTCAAGATGAGCACAACTATACAATGACATAAAGGGAGACTTTAGCTATGATGTATGCTTTGCATAAATTTAGACATTCTTTGTTAGGTTCTCATTTTAAGTTCTTTACTGATCATTTTGCATTGAAATATCTAGTTAACAAACCTATGTTTGAAGGAAGAATTTGTTGATGGTTTCTACTATTTCAGGAATTTTCCTTTAAAGTGATCATTAAGCCTAGAAGATGCAACATAGGACCTGATCACCGGTCTAGATGAGACTCAGGGGAAAGTGGTGGAGTAGTTGATGATCAACTCCTAGATGTAGTTCTGTTTTGATTTGAGGCTATACCGGAATACATGGAAGACATAGTAGTATTCTTAAGTATAGGAGCCTTCCCAGAAACATATTGCGCAACCCAAAAATGCCATATGTTTGTTAGAGGGGAAGACTATTAGTTTATTGTAGGAAAAATGTATAAATTAGGACTAGATAATGCCCTCAGGAGATGTGTCTTGGACCATGAAAGACAAGATACTGTGGGAGTGCCATCATGGAGTTGCGGGAGGTCATGTGGGAGGAAAATCCATTGCGCAGAAGGTTCTTCAAGCTAGACTATGGTGGGCCACACTCTTCAAGGATACAAAGGTATATGCTAGATCATGCAATGTATGTCAAAGAGTGGGTAAGCCATCATGAAAAGATGAATTACCACTTCAATCTATTCGTGCATTGCAATCATTTGAGAAGTGGGCGGTTGACTTCATTGGGCTGATCAACCCCACAACTAAGCATTCAAAGGCTAGGTACATTATTACCGCAACTGACTACCTTACCCTTTGGGTTGAGGTAGCAGTTGTTCAGGATTGTTCRACTGATACTGCTGCTAGGTTCATTTTGGAAAATATTATCACTTGATTTGGATGTCYTAGGAGTTTGACCAGTGATCAGGGAGCTTATTTTATCAATAGTACCATAAMAAATMTTACAAYAGAGTTCTTGATCCAACATMACAAAATCATCCCCTACCACTGACAAGYCAATGGAAYAGTAAAAGAATTCAACAAGATTCTAGAGAGAGGATTAATGAAGGTTTGTTGCACAAACAGGGAAGATTGGGATGACAAAGTTCCAACAGTACTATGGGCTTACAGRACAACCRCAAAGAAACTCTACAGGTCATGCCATTTYARCTAGTTTATGGGAAAGAGGCCTTGGTTCCTGCATAACTCATTACTCCAAGTTTTTACATTGYRCAGGTCACACAAATGTTAGAGGACAAATCAGTTGYGCAGAGACTCATGGAGGTACAAGAACTTGAAGAGACCTGAGTTTTAGTAGACTTCCATCAGTCAGTCAAGAAATTAAGGCAGAAATMTTGGCATGATAGACACATTAAGACTAAAGTATTTGCRYAAGGAAACAAGGTCCTACTCTATGATAGTTGGTACTAGAAGCATCCTGGCAAGTTYCRCATGCATTGGTTGGGACCATTTATAGTTGCGRAGATTTGACCTTCTAGAGAAKTCAGACTTGCGCAACWGGATGGTATGTTGCAACMAAAATGGGTGAATGACGCTCTCCTGAAACCCTATATGTCTCATAACTGRGCTAAAGGAGTTTTTMTCKAGTCCKAAGGAGCATKCATAGTAGTTAGATTTGAATTTTCTGTAATTTTTGTAAATTTAGTTAATAAAGTYGAYGTSTGCAGTGTTGTGCCGCGACATGTAGTTSATTTCCTTTTCTKTCTAAGTGTTGTTTTATGCAAAAMAWTTTAATCAGAATCATAGGATCATAAGTGTAAAGAAACCATTAATGAAATTCATTAATATGATATGGACCCCTTTGTGGTCARAGGGAGAATGCATCCAAAYRCAATCTGAGTCCATGGGCCACACGAACTTAGTCTAGTCRTAGGATTTATTACTATTAYGATACTTCGTATGAATTTATTTAAGCCATAAATCCACCATACATGAATATTCCATCGGTATTCATGTTGGGATTCCCATCCCTCAAACRGAAAGGTCTGAAATAGGCCACRTTCCTGTCCAACTTGCACAGTAAATGCTAGAATCACCCAATACAATTTACCCCRTTAACTTAGCCCGTYAGACAACTCAGATCCAAGTTGCTTCCATAGGGTCATGATGAAMAAAAATTATTACTGAAATTTCTAKCTAARCTTGAGTATAAGKCTTAGAAAAATCGYCRTAGAACACTTGTTTTTAGAAAGCACTGAGCAATTTTTGAATTATGTAGAGCCAACAAACCTGTATAATCCCGAGGCCCATAGTTGTGATCCCCAATCCTTATTTCACCATATAATTTTCTAATAACTCAGAGCTCACAATGACAAGAGCTATAGGAAGGCAAAGCATCATGTCAGAGACACAGTACCAGATGCTCTTTGTGACCCCCGAGTTCAGATCATGGGTGATATCAAGGGGAAGGTGGAGTAGGTCAATCTCCTTGACCTCAACTTAACATAACAAGTCTTTTTTCCCTATATGAACATAGACGTCTATTGGAGTATCTCTCCACATGATTTGGGAGGCATGTATTTTGTGCCAAATCCCAAATTCATTAACTTGTTCAATTCAACAATCATGAACCTCAAGGACTTACCAGTGTTTGGTAACACTCGCGAAGTTGTGTGGTGCATCAAGTTCCTGATCAGTAGGGTGCACAACAAAAGTCTCTGGTTAGATAGGAGATACCCAATCCATGCTGAAGATATCCACCAGCTTACAGGACTATCCATCAAGGGTGAGGATGTGTCCAAATGTTTCTAGGGTCCCAGTAAGTATGGAAAAAATAAAGGGGATCAAAACCTATACGAACGATTCCAAACACAGAGGGGGGGACGCACATCCAAAATTGACCCCATTCTACCATAGATGGTCATAACTCATTTCCACATTATAGCCATCAAAGTCATGAGGTCATATTAAAAGGGAGAATTCATGTTGGATGCATTATCAGTGGCAGATCTTTGTGCTAATGGTGTTGTATTGAATTGGTGTAGTTACCTGTTGGAGGAACTACTCGTGGATTGTGAGGAATCCTAGGAAAAGGGAGGAACCTTCATATATGGATACGTGTTTCTTGTCTTCACAATCCTCAAGTGGACCCCACTCACTGGAAGACTGTTGGTTCTAGCAGACAATGGGCACCTTGCAAATATGTTTGAACCCTTGCATTCCAGGGTGGACTCAGAGAACATAACCTTAAACAACACGATGTTATCCAAGTTGTATAACAGTCTCATTGATGCAATGCATAGGTTTCGCATTCCAAATGAGCTCCTCAACTGCAACATGAGGAACAATTCCTTCAGCATGAATCAACACGATACATTTTTATGGGCAAGGTATTCCAACAGGGAGGACTTCCATTCAATGATGTTGTTGTTCTATTTAGATGAGGAAACCTTCGACAAAGATGTAATCGTGTGGTCAAGAGTTAAACACAACCCTTGGATGTCGGGGATGTACTACATTTTTCCTATCGATATGATGAAGAAAAAATCCAAAGAAGAAGGGCTAGGGCTGAGCTCAAGCTTAGAGGCATCAAAGAAATAAGATTCGGCACAAACGAACTCTGAAGAGAAGGAAGAGACACAACCATTAGATCACAAGAAAAAAACGCTATTGATGTTCTCACATCTTCCATAGCAACCCTTGTTGACAAGTAATTATGTCAATGAGATCATTAGCGTTGTGTTCATCACAGAGCCAACAACCAAGAAAAACAACACAAGGGTCTCACTGAGCATTGTTTTGAACACCCAACCCATTTCATCCATCTCACCCCACACTCGTTCAATGGTCCGCACAACCCCTATCATCCATATCCAGGATGACCCTCATCCTGACACACTTCCATCCACCATTATCACTGAGTACCCTCCATCACCACCACAACCTCATTCGCCACCACGAGAAACCACTAGTCCACCCCAAACAACTAATCCAGAGCCCATGCAGCTTGATCCCCCAGAACTATCTGAGCCATAACTCCCAAAAACAAAGCCAAAGTTACCTGAGAAAAGACCAGAACTTTCTGGCCCAAATCCAGAAGTATTAGAGAAACGACTGTAGTTGAATAGCCTGAAACCTAAAACCCAGGACCAACAAATTGTACCTTTTGTGGATTAGAAGGATACTCAAATGGTAGAGGATCCACAATCTCAAAGTCACCAACACATTTCCTCAACAACCAAGGTTGAGGGTGCCACAGGAAGCACAACTCTGGAAGTGGAGCCACACAAAGAGAAGGAGGGACAAATGAAGGAACAAGAGTCAACCTCCAGGTAGATTACAACATCTATGCAGGAACAAATGGAGTTGGTTCTCCAAAACCCTCAATAGTGTGTAGAGTTGTTACAACTCTTCCTAGCCAAAACAGAGGTTCTGACACTTCTTCCATCAACATTGAGTTTTAGGCTGGTGCCAGGACCATCCACAGGGGAGGAAGAGGTAGAGACTCATTCAGAACATTCAATGGCCATTGGACTTCCACTGTAGGTCCGAGCACCCAGGGATGTAACCCCTTCATCGACTAACCTTTCACAATGACCAACAACACACTTAGTTGCAATGATCAGGGCATCAATTGATCAAATAGAGTATAGGCTCCAATAGGCCAAGAGGTCTTCATAGTCTGCGAGGGAGGAAGCACTCCTTGCGCAAGCTTGCATAAAACAAGAAGAACACGCAAATATCCAGGTCAAGCATAGGCTGGAAAGAGTTCAGGAAAGACATGTTGAAGCCTGGCCGGTAATTCGAAAAGATGCACCCCAACTACCAAAATACAGTGATGTAGGATATCCGAAGCATCAGATTGAACTACTCCAAGGAGCATGGTCACAATTGGTCATTCGTGCCAAGCATATGGAAGTATGGTTGTGGAAGAATCATCTAGAAGAAAATAAACAACCTTAGAAGCTGGAGGAGTAGATGGCGAAGATATTGATGGAAGGAAACAATGCTCGAGCAACATACACATGCGCACAACTGAGTGCACAAATATTTTCAGAGAAGTTACCGATTGGATGGAAATCATCGCAAGGTGCAACCATACTTTGGTGGACGTGCACACTAGAATCCATGTGTTGAATGAAGAAGCTACGACTATGATAGATCTGTTGGAGAAACAACATAAATTTGATCAAATTCAACAAGCAAACAATGAACTAAATGCTCTATTTGAGGTGCAATTTGTAGCTAAGAAGGAGTTGCATGACTTTCATTCTATCATTTAGACAATTTACATGCAAATGCATCAATTCTATGCAACAACATATTATGAATGGAACTCTTTAGGCACATCCAAGCCCGAGGAGTGTATCATAGATGCGACCCAATAGTTCATCACCGAGGCCTCACTTCTCGCCAGGAAATGGTAGTATAAATTTGGGATCTTTCAAGAACTTAAGAAGCGGGGCTTGGAGTGGGTCCCAAATTTGGTCCCTTCATTTGAAGAGGCAAAAGAAGAGAAAGTGCAACCAGAAGAGAAAAAGAAAGAGGAAAAGGAGGACAAAGGCAAACAATAGTTTCTCCTGGAAGCTGCGAAAGAGTCGAGTACTTGACTCAAGGGCGATTCAAGGTTTGTGGTTTGAGCCTCTCCTTCCCTTCATTTTTGGATGACAAACTACGCAAGAAGGTCCGCAGTCCCTATTTTTGTCTAATACAAGTTGTGCAAGCTAGAGAAGCAGCTGGAAAATAGAGCAAGGAGAAGTAACAAAAATCGGTTGCGAAAAGGAAAGCGCAATGACATCAAGGAAAATGCAGTTGCAATAGAACAAGAAAGAATGAGAGATCAAAGACAAAAGACCCTACTTAGCTTATATATAGGGATTAATATGATTGTAAAATGGTTGGTTTCACAAGTGTAAAGGTTGGTGTTGGGGTCATAATTGTAAAGTGTTGTTGTCTTCTTGTTGTTGTTATTGTTAATAGGTCAGGTTGAGTTCTATAAATGTGACCTGTACCCAATTTTGGATAAATAGAGCTCTGCGACATGGGTCCAGAGACAAGAGTCTATAACGGAGCACTACTTTGTATCTCTGATATTGTAACTGAGAAATATCTAAAGATAATATATGAAGAAGGATCTAGAATTTCAAAATATGTTGCATCATTCTATGTTTATACTTCTGCAATGTATCTTTACAGTACTTCTTTATGCTTCATAATTTCCACATGACGTTTCTATGTTTGAATGATTTCTTTAACCTAAGTAGCTTCAGTTCTTGTGTATATGAGTTCAGATCTATTTTATAGTTAGTTTGTCTTCTGCAAGATCAACATGAATCTTGAAGGTTCTGTGAACCCTCCTAAGTATTTTCCTTTCCCTTCCCTATCCTTTTGTCTTATTCACTCTTTGGGTGAGACTTCTTCCCTTCAGAGGAGATGAAAATGCCAGAACTCTAGACTACTCAGTACCTTTTGTTGGTAACCTGAGAAGGAACCTGGTATGATCAATCTTGCACCAACATGACCCCTTTACTTTCTTGAAAAATAAAGGGGGGGGGGGTTGTTTTTTTCCACAATAGGAGGGTACCCTCATAATGGGCCTCTATAATGTGTATCCAAAGGCCCATCAATGTCTATAAACTCACCTTTTTTACCATGATTAATATAAATTGTTGTTTCTTGTAAATTATTTGTTGAGTGATATGAGTTTGTGATGCGATGATTTACACTTATGATTATCCTTAGTTATTATGTTAATATTTTGTATGTAGCCTAACCTAAATAGGTTGAGCGATGCATAAAAGGTTGGAGGTTACAACACTTGGAGAAAGATAAGGGATCTTGTCCCCTCACTTACCACTAGTTCCATGCCAAATATTAAGGAGCTACTTCAGTCTAACCTCCTCAAACTTACACTCCAAGGGATCAAGAAGATATCCAATGGAGGATGAGGATTCTCATTGAGGAAGTCTTCAGGAGAAAATACTTGAAATTTCTTCTTGAGAGAAGGAAAAATTCAATATTCCTCGGAGTATAAATGAAACATAAGGACTAGACTTGAGGATTTATTTTATTTATTGAGGACTCAAGGATTACATCTTGTCATTTGTTTAGAGACCTTGAGAACTTGTAGCATTGTTCCATTGATGTACTATGCTTTGTGTTGCAGATAAATCTCACCTACGGATAAGCAATACCTCCCTTGGATTTAATCTTGATCCAAGACAAACAATGAGATATATCACAACAAGGTTGTCCATAGCTCTACCATATTTTTCCTATTTATGTTATTAAAGTGGGATGAAAAAGCATACCGTATTTCTTAAGTTTTTCCTCGAGTGTTCCTGGCTGGTGTAGCTCAAAAAATATAGCTTCAGTTCCTGCAACCATCTTCTTCCACACAAAGAGACAATACACACCTTTCTCAAACATCTTCAATCTTAAGGAATGTAAATTGTGGGGCAAATTGTATGATAATAATTTGATACATTTATTATCAATCTTTGTTTGTAAACTTATGAAGTTCCAGACAAAATAAATGCAGAGCTAATATCAAAGTGTCTAACAAACCAATTTATAATGAACTATGACGAAAAACTAACATAAATGGTTGCTCATATAATAATGAATATTCTAAGGTAAAATTGCAGGTTGAATATAGATCCTTATATTCAATAGTAATCTGTTGGATTCACTCTATCAGTTAGATTGACAACCTTCAATTGAAACTATAAAAAACAGAATTGAGACAATTAATGCATGAAGACAATATATTTATAGTGAGAAATTATCGATGAGTGAAGGATTGGCGACCATCAGTTGCATCAATCTATAATTCTGACAATTCTTTGTCTAGAGAATCACAAATAAACTGACGACCAATATGTTATAGCTCAAAGTGCCACTATCATGCATTTTTTTCTTTGGCCTGCTTATTTACACATACAACAAAAACTTTTGTTGAGGTTACTCTTAAAAAACATTTTTTTTCATAGTGTACTCTAGAAAGTTGAAAAAATTAAAAAATTATGCACTTTCGGGAGGAGTTTATGGGCTATGTCAGGTTTCACAACCATATTGCCTCCTATATCACTTGTGACAACTAATTAACCATATTTTATCCATATTAAAGGGGGCCTAGGGGGGTAATTTGGATATATGAAAGAAGAGGCAAGTGAGCTCTGTCAAACTTTCTCCCTTGCATTCCAAGACTTTTGCATCATGTTCTAAGTTTTATCCTCATCATTCCCTTCCAATTATCTTTCTTTATAAAATCCATCCTTTTACCCTATATTGGTATGTTGGTTGTGTGGATAGCATATTGTGAATAGTGCACTTGGATTCAAAGTAAATGAACCCAGGAGAGGTTCGTGGAGCGACATCGACAAGATTCAGGTTGTAACTTCCAATCTTGCTATAAATAAAAGAGAAACTTATTGTCTGAGATCTTTATGTCTTTTTTTTTTTTTTTATGAATGTTCTTTAAGAATATCCAACTCTTTAGATGATGTTGGCAATTATGCATATGATGTCATAGTTTGTTCTATGAATTCGTTTCAGGCCAGCTTTCGGAGGAATCTTGCAATTTTGGAATGGACAACAACAAGAAGGGATCTATGACAGATGAAAGGAATTAAGGTAAAAATTTCTATCTTCTCTCCCTTCCCTTAATTATCATTAGGGTTTTTTTGGATTTGGGTAAAATAGAAGTGTTTCTATCTTTTAATGTTTCAAGGCTCTGCTTAGTCGCTAGACCCAGATTGGGGGTAATTTTCCCCATAGCACAATCAAGGATGAAACTATTCTTCTCACAAGGATTAGTTGAACCACAAAACAAAATTGAAATTAAAACTTGAAAATAAAAATAAACTCACATAAAAAAAAGAAACTATTTGGGAAGCATAGACCAGAGGGAGGGGGCCCTATCTCCCTTGGCATACACTGCCAAGAAAGACTATAGTGTAGATATATCAATTTGCAACAAGTTATATATTCCATAATTATCCCAAATATTATATTGATCCTCTCTTAATCCTCCTCTCATTATAATGATCTTCCTTACATTTACATATATGGATTTCAATTCAAAGAAGGAAAATAGTTACATCAAAATGAGACTAGATCCCAAATACATCGATCTACAACCATCACAAACTTGATTAATGAAATGGAGGTTACTTAATGGTTGTTGGATATGTTTGAATAGCATGGATTGTCAACAACATAATCTTTGACAAAACCATATTCCTAAATTTGTCCATTAGAGACGTAACTATAGTAATTTGGGTGCTACAGGATTTCTTAAAAAATCCACCTTGAAGATCTACCCATATCTCCCAAAATTTTTCTTGTTTTGAAAATATGCACACATATCACCCAATTTGGTGCATTATTTACAAAACCCATGCTTTATATTTTCTTAATTTGTCTTCATCTATCCAAAAAGTCATGGAAAAAGATATTCTAGAAGAAGGCCACTACATATTTCCAATAGTTCTATAGGAATGGAAAGATGCATGTTCCAATAGTCACATAAATTGCAATTGCTAAACTTTTTCAAATAAGTTAGGAAACCACCATATCTACCTTAAGTAATTTTTAGAACATGAGAAATCAACCACTTTAGTGTACATATGTGACATGAAGCTCATATAGGGTAGAAATGGACAAATGCAGAAATATGAGTGATGAAAGAGTGAAGTGTAAAATGGTTAAATGATATCGTAAAATGTGGCATTTACAAGGCCCACCATCTCCCCCACACTCAAATCATTGCATATCCTCATGAAATAAAGATAGGAATAGATAAATGTTGTCAGGATTATAGGGTATACATATAGTTTTCAATCACTGAAACTTTACCTTCTCTTGTCACTGATGATTTGAGAGACAAATACTAAAATCTAGCTTGTTTGATGTATGTTGATTTGAGAGGAAAATGTTGAATTGTTCTTGCATGATATGGAGGTAAAGTTGATATAGTTTCCTATGAATGTACTATTGATATTGCAGGTTTTAAGGAGATGGAACTATGTTGTTGTTTCTACTGCTACAAACTTTGAATGTTGATCACATTGGATGGAATATTTTATTCTGATTTTATTGTTGATGTTGAATACCTTGACATGATGCTACAAACTTTGAATGTTGATCATCCTGAGTGGAAGCTTTGACTATTCATGTTGAATAAGGTGGTTGTTCCTCTTTGGTGCAATTCTTGATGCACTGATACTAACCCACAAGCTCTGAGAATTCTTGAGTTTGTGCTTATCTAGGAGAGTGTTGATCTAAGTGACTATGCATGCATATTTTGGAAGTGGCTCAAGTGTTGCTATAAATTGTTGAAATAGATTCCATGCGTCTATTGACATATATTTTGGAGAGTTTTATCATTTTGAGTTATCATGTTGGTTATCCTTCTGTTGATGCTTGAATCTGCTAGGACCAAAACGACAACCTCACAAGGATACAAATCCCCCTGTTCTTTTATAGAGGTGGCACTCCACTTTAATATTTTCTTGGAACTTTAAATTGTCTGGATATGGGACTTTGTATAAGGCTATCATGGTAATCAAATAAATATAAAAATAACATGAAAGAAAAAGTTATGTTTTTCTTTTAAAGAAAGTTCTTGAGAAATTACCAGGAACCGCACACTTCATACATTTAAAAATATAGAAAAAATTTCCTCACATCCATCATAGTTAAACTAAATATTTATGATCACATAAAAATAAAATGAAGATGGTCTGCATGCATAAGAGAAATTTAACAAA
>JZKD02S1842671.1:23890-39472 GCA_000966675.3 Picea glauca
GTTGGCAAGCTATCGTCAGCCTGCATCACCTATAACCATGTCAGAAATGTCCACATCAAATCATCAATCAAATAAAACATCATAGTAAACACATTAACCCAAAAGCACACTCCCTAAATCAGTCCGGAGTCCAAGGGGGATCTACCGATGCCTCTGCATCCTCAAGGTCAAAAACCCTGCACACTCAATCAAACTGAGTCAATAGCACCCGTCTAATCAAATAGTAACACATCATGTCATCTGTCAATCACATCACAATCAAATATAATAGGTCTAATGTCAAAAAGGGTCCAAATCACTTGCGAGCAAGTGTCCTCAAATAATAAGTGGTCTCAGTGCGCCAGAGAGGGATGTTACATATTGAACTATTGAGATTTGTACCATACATCAAGGAATACAAAGTAAAGATGCAACGATTCTTAGTCTATCTACCACCATTGTACAAATATAGAATTCAATTTGACAATCCCAAGACCTTAAATGAAGTGTTCAGGAAGGCTTGGATGTGCTATGATCAGTACAAATAGAGGTCTAAAATTCCCAAGGAATTGAAGGACAAGAAACATGACAGAATGAATGAGTGAAAGAAAGGCTTCCAACCAACCCCTTTTCAGAATGTGGAAAAAGTTTTCCAAAAGAAGGAATATCATTCCAACACCCAGAGTGCTCAAGGGGGAGGTAGACTAGTTAATATGGGAGTAAAGAATGTTGGTGATAGCCTCAGAGAGCCATTAAAGTGTTGGGAGTGTGGAGAACCTCACTTGAGGAAGAACTCTCCACACTTAACTTCCACGGTAAGAACTACATTCCATGCAAGAAGCTTCTACAGTAGGAGATATGGGTAGAAGCGTACAGAGAATTAATGTAGTTGTGGATGACAGGCAAGCTGATCATCAATCCACTATTGTGGAGGTTGAAGTTAAAATTCATGATAACT
Organism: Picea glauca; assembly: GCA_000966675.3. Classification (NCBI taxonomy): domain Eukaryota; kingdom Viridiplantae; phylum Streptophyta; class Pinopsida; order Pinales; family Pinaceae; genus Picea; species Picea glauca. The sequence continues at coordinate 24,828 of JZKD02S1842671.1, forward strand.
GCATTGGTATATTAATTGACCCAGGAGATAGTCTAAATTATGTTACTCCTGATTTAGTTGAATTAAACAAACTCAAGAAAGTAAAGCATGCTAAGTCCTAGTTAGTACAGTTGGAAACAGGGACTAAAAGAAAAGTAACAGATTTCATTTCTGAATGTGAACTCAACATAGATGGTCAAGGTACAAAGTTAAATTTCAACATTTTACCTTTGGGATATTATGATATAATCATTGGAATGGATTGGTTAGAGAAACATAAAGTAATTTTGAACTATTATGAGAAGTCACTTACTTACAGAGACGAAAACAATATAGATAGGACAATACAAGGGATCATAAAAACAATTTTGGTTAGGCAGATATCAGCCATGCAGTTTAAGAAATGTATGAATAAGGGCTGCCAAGTTTATGTTATTCAAGTAACCAATATGTTAGAAAAGGAAAATAAACCCAGTTTAGAAGACTTTGTCCTACATGGGTTTAGAGATATATTTGTGGATGAAATACCAGAACTGCCTCCAAGAAGAGAGATAGATTTCTCTATCAATCTACTACTTGGATCTGTCTCGATATCTAAGGCACCTTATAGAATGAGTTTGCCCAAATTAACGAAGCTATAAAATCAATTGAAAGAACTATTAGATAAATAATATAGCATACCAAGTGTCTCTCCTTGGAGAGCACCGATTCTTTTCATAAAAAAGAAAGATGGGACTTTGAGGCTATGCATTGATTATCGACAACTAAATAAGATGACGATAAAAAATAAGTATCCTTTACCAAGAATTAACGACTTTTTTGACCAAGTGGGAGGAGCAAAGATATTCTCTAAGTTATATTTAAGGTCTAGTTATCACCAAGTCAGAATAAAGGTCAAAGATATAAATAAAACAACATTTAGAACAAAATACAGACACTATGAGTTTGTCGTAATTCCATTCTGTCTTACTAATGCACCAACAACCTTTATGTGTTTGATGAAGAGTATATTCAGTCAATATTTGGATAAATTTGTATTGGTGTTTATTGATGATATTTTAGTTTACTCGAAAACGGAAGAAGAATATGAAGAACATCTGAAATAGTATTGCAGACCTCAAGGAAACACAACTTGTATGTGATGTTTGATAAGTGCGACTTCTACCAAAGAAGGATACAGTACTTAGGAAACATGATATCTGAAGAAGGTATTGCAGTTGACCCAGAGAAAATAAAAGACATTATGGAATGGCATATCCCTAAGGATGTAGCAGGCATTAGATCATTCATGGGAATTATTGGCTATTATCGCAGATTTATCAAAGGATTTTCTAAGATCGTGTATCCAATTACATCCCTAAAGAAAAAGGGAATAAGGGTTACTTGGTCTCAAAAGTGTCAGGACAGTTTTGACAAACTAAAAGGACTGTTAACTACAACACCTATTCTAAAGGTAGTGGATCTTGATAAAGACTATACAGTTTGTGTGGATGCAAGAAAGGAAGGATTGGGAGGTGTCCTAACACAAGATGGGCACATCATATGTTATGAACACATAAATTGAAAGAACATGAATGAAATTATGTTACACATGATTTGGAGTTAGCAGTCGTAATTCATGCAATGAAAATGTGGCGACATTATTTAATGGGGAGAAATTTTCTACTACTAACCGACAACAGTGGTGTAAATTTTTTATTCAGTCAACCAGATCTCAATGCAAGGCAAGCGAAGTGGCTATCCTTTCTGAGTGAATTTGATTTCGAAGTAAGAAACATCAAAGGAAAAGAAAAAAAAATTGAATATGCCCTAAGTCGGAGGACTAACATACTTTTTGAGATAAATATTAGCAAACAAGAAAACAATATCAAACAAAGAATAAAATATGCAAGTTGTAATGACGAAAAATACATCAAAACAACAACAAAATTACAAGAAAATGCAAAACAAATTGAAAAAACAGATATGAGTTTGGATAAAAATGGAGTATTAAGGTTCAAAAATAGGTTGTACATACCTAGTTACGTTGATTTAAAGTCAACAATTCTAGATGAATTTCACAAAAGGCCATATTTTGATCATCCAGGATACCAGAAAATGATAACATCCTTAAGAAAATTGTTTTATTGGCCTAACATGAAAAGTGAAACAGCTGAATACTTATCTAAATGCTTAGATTGTCAACAGATAAAGGATGAACATCAACATCCATTCGGTCTGCTACAACCTCTACCTATACCAGAATGAAAGTGGGAGATTATTGCGTTGGACTTCATCACAGGTTTTCCTAAGACTCAAAATGAAAATGACTCAATTATGGTAGTGATTGATAAACTTAGCAAATTTGCACATTTTATACCTGTGAAATATACTTATAAAGCAATTAATATCGCTGAAATATTTATGAAAGAAATATTTAGATTACATGGAATTCCTAAGATGGTGATTTCAGATAGAGATGTCAAATTTACGTCAAAGTTTTGGAAGGAATTGTTTTCAGTATTGGATACTAAACTAAATTTCAACACAAGCTATCATCTATAAATGGATGGGAAAATCGAACAAAAAAATTAGATTGTGGAAGACATGTTACGAATGTACATGAGAATGAAACCAACTAAGTGGGAGGAGTACCTACACTTAGTTGAATTTGATTACAATGATCATTATCAGAAATCAACAAAGATGAGTCCCTTAGACACATTATATGAAAGGAAATGCACAACTCCAATTAGTTGGGATAATCTAGTCGACATACTTATGATGGGATCGGAAATGCTCCAGAAAATGGAGAAAATGGTAAAAAGGGTACAACAAAATTTAAAAGAGGCCCAAGACCGAAAGAAATTCTACACATATTTAAAAAGGAGACACCAGGGATTTCAAATTGGGGACCATGTATATCTGAAAGTCAAAGAAAGGAGAAGGTATATAAATCTAGGAAATTTTTCAAAGTTGGTGCCTAGGTTTTGTGGCCCCTTCGATATTTTAACTCGAATTGGACTCGTGGCATATCAACTTGGACTTCCTACAAACTTAAAATTTCATAATATTTTTCATATTTCCTTATTAAAAAAGTATATTCATGATCTTGATTGGAACATGGTGCAGGTGGAACCAGAAGGAGAGTTCCAAGCAAAACCTCTATGCATTCTAGAAAGGAAAGAAACAGTTCTATGGAACAGAGTCATCACACAAGTAAAAGTGCAATGGAAGCACTTTAGCTCTGAGGAGACCACTTGGGAATTGGAGAAATATTTGCAAAAATATTATCCAACCCTATTCTGAGAGAGGAATGAAAATTAAGGATAGTGTTGTACTTAAGGAGGAGAGGATATAATATCCCCAAAAATATTAGAATATTAAATCCTAAGTGTACTTGGGAATAAATTTCCATTTTTGGAAAATTCGGATTTGGAAATTATTTTCCATTTATGAAAAATCCAAATTTGGAATTTTAGTATTGTAATTATTATTTGATGATTGTTGGGGAAAGATTTGACCCACCCAACTAACTTCTTTTATTGTGACGCATGTGAAAGAAAATTTGTTTATAAATTAAATGTTGGAGAATAAATGAAATAGCCAGGTTAAAAATAGTTGACCATGAATCCATGAGTGGGGAACAGATTTGAGTTACCTAAGGGTTGATTTTTACAAGTGGAAAATGTGGGATTTGACCACTAGCAGCCCCTAAAAATCACGGATTTGCAAAGCTATGAATTTCCCAAGGGGGAAGGAAAGACCTAGGCACAAGATGCATATAAAAACAAAATATGGAGGAGGTAGGACATTGCTTAGTATGTTGGAGAAAGGAAATCTATTTTTTTTGTTATGAACACTGTGAGTGTGAGGCAAAGGAATTTTTGAGCTATGGACGGTGACTCTAGCTAAAGAGGATCATTTCAGTTTTCCCTTATGGACGCATGGTTAGGCTAGGGGGTGAACAGGGAAAGTGAAACAGTATGTTATGTTCTATGGTTGGGTGGAACGTGGTTGTTCCATTTGTGTACCAACATCAGGTTTTCAGATATGTACCTTTACTTGCATTCCTTGTCAATATTCTACTTGATTATTATTTGTTAGGAATGTGATGGTTTAAGTGGTGATGGTATATACATATATATGTGCTCACTTTGCAGAAATAATAGAACTATTGTATGTTATATTAATCATGAAATAGGGTTATACATATATATATAAATGATTGTATATACACATGTATGTAAACATACATAAAGAAATAAAAGAATTGTGATATGTTCCTACTGGTCATTAAACAGGGTTATACCTATATATAAATGACTCTATATACACACATATGTATTCTTACATAAATACATGAGAGAACCGTTGCATGTTACTAATGGTCATTAAACATGGTTATATAGATACAAATGACTATATATACATACATATGTGTTCATGCATAAAGGTGAAATAGAACTATTGATATGTTCCTATTGACTATTGATTTCTTTATGTCAATCTCTATTCAAATATATATAACACCACAGAGAAAATATAGAAAGAATAACAGTTCGAATAAAACTTTCATTACTACAAAAACATAGTGGTGAAATCAAAGTATCTTACGAAATCAACCCTTGTATTCAATCGAGCACTTTTCAAATATTACAGTATCTCCACAGTAACTTGTAATGTAAACAGAATTCTAAGAAGTACATAGAGAATCCTGTTGTAATCAAAGTAAGGTACGCCCAGATCGAAACTTGAATACCTTTCGAGAAAGAGTTGTCCTTGATCTACTTCCCTCAATTACATAAACCTACAAAAGGAGAAAAATGAGGGGTTTAGTAATCTATGCTAGTATTTTCATTCTATGGAAATTAAGTATAACGAATAAGTCAAAACAATACTTAGCTTGAATTCGGCGAAGAACCAGATCGCCACTTGTGTTCGTGCGACAATGTGTCCATGATCCAAAGGGGGAGGAGTGGACCCAAAATCAGCTAATGGGTACCCTCACAAAATAAAAGAGAGCCCCATCATTAATTTAATGTAACTATGAATAATTATTTTGTATAAATAGAGCATAAGTTATGATTTATAAAATAATAAAGTAAATACACAGAGCACAATTACGAATCCCCACAGTGGGTAAATAATGCTTTTGTATACACAAAGCATAAATTATGATTTATACAGTGTTAAAATAAAAACACAGAGCACAATTACGAATCCCCATAGAGGGTAAATAAATATTTTTTATGCACAGAGCATAAGTTACGATTTTCATAGTGTAGTATAATTACATAGAGCGTAAATCTAAAATTCCTACAAAGGATTAAGATTGTTATCTATAGTTACATAAGGCGCAATTACGAATTCCCCACATAGGGTAAGTAATGCATTTGCATGCAAAAAGAGTGAATTACGATTTACAAAATGTTGATATATATATTACACTACGCAATCATGAATCCCAATGGAGGGTAAATAACACGTTTTCATGCATAGAGAATGAATTACGATTTATAGAATATTGATATATATATTACACAGTGTAATCACGAATCCCCACAGAGGGTAGATAACACGATGCATACACAAAGAATGAATTTTGATTTACAATAGGATGGTATATATGTTACATAGAACGAAATCATGAATCCCCACAGTGGGTAAGAAATTCTTTTTCATACACAAAACATGAATTATGATCTATCGGGTGTTAATATATGTTACACAATGTAATCATGAATCCCCACTSAGGGTGGGTAACATTTTKGTATACATARAGAATAAGGCAYGATTTATACAGTGTTGATGTATTCTACACAGAGCGTAATTATGGATCCCCAYAGGGGTAAATGACACTACTGTACACACAAAGCATAAATTAYGATCCCCACCAAGTGTTAACATATTTTAMACAGAGCTTAGTTATGAATTCCCATGGAGGAATTTACACTAAGATTTATAATTTTACAAAGGACGAAACCCASGAAAACTCCCACAGAGGATTTATTCTACCTAGAATACAAATGGAKGGATTTCCCAYAGAGGGTTATTGAATATGTATATATGCATAAATGGTAACCATGAAAATCCCTATGGAGTTYGAMAATAGATAAGTAGGGAAGGAAACARACCAGGGTTCGACCTTAAAAACATTTTGGGCCATGAAAGAGCCATAAAAAGTATGGGMAGAAGAACAACAAACACCGAGGAAAAGTAAAAAKCCTCCAGACCCGAACCTTAAACACAGAGTAACCTGGGGAGTAAAATGCTTAGGGTGGYGCAAYGATAATACAGTGAAAATCCTTAAMAKAGAGTGAAATGGGAGTCTCTTAAACACAGATTAACCTTGGGAGAATAACACTTAATGTGGCRCAATGATAATACATGTAAAACCTTAACAAAGAGTGATATGGGGAGTCTGTCGATAGACCCCTCTTACATTTMATCAACAAAGTATTCATTCACGACAAACATAAGCAACAATATTATCTTGCTTACCTTGTGCATAATAAGAACCAGCGATGCGTTTCCTCCTCCCATTTGTTTTCCATAGTCGAGATCCCAAGTCTCTGTTTTCATTCACGACAAACATAAGCAACAATATTATCTTGCTTACCTTGCRCATAAGAAGAACCAGCRATGCGTTGCCTCCTCCCATTTKTTTTCCATAGTCGAGATCCCAAGTCTCCGRCCATGCAGAGYAGGGGAAARGGTTAGCATACAATGAAAAGGGAATTTTCTCATTTCAACGTAGAGACAAATTGTTACAGGAGAAAAGGGGAAACCATGGATGGTTTTTACCTCGGGGCCTCATTAGAGGAGTAACGCAGTAGGTACGTGCCATTACCTCTACCATGTGAAACCGTGGATATGGAGAGTCTACATTGGATGCGGTGACCAAAGTGTCATGTCCAGGAGGTACAGTTCAGGTCGATCCATTAATGGGATAGCCATTGGTTAAATTCATATGGGATCTAGACTGACATCGTCCATTAAAACAAATTCAAACCAATTTATTGTGGAGTTCTGTTTCGAGTCAGATAGGGTTACAAACTTTACATGTGTAATGGTATATTCTCTCTACTCTAAGATAAAGGCATACTTCGTTATGGTTCCCAACACTTTAATTCTTATGATTAATGATAGGTATATCGTTTGGGAATATTTTTAGTGCTATGTTAATCTTGTAGCAATCTGTATGTGAAATGATTACTATATTGTTAGGCTAAAATATTATGTCGTGATAGTATCCATATAACAGACTATATATTAAACATTATGCAATACTATGAATAGGTTTAGTGTTATATATTAAACGATATATTTATGTTATGGATAGTGTTAGTATATAGTATCCATGAGATAGATAATATGGTAAACAATATATGTGTAAATATGTTGATGTAGATAAAGTTATGGTCATGGTATCTATAGGCTAGTTTATGTGATAAACTATATGTACATACCTATTGACATGGATAGTGTCAGTACTATGGAATCTATATGATAGTTTACATAGTAAACTATATGAATGTATATCATTATCCAACTATATGAATGTATGTCTTTATGGATAAGTGCTAATTGTTATGGATAGACTATATGATAGTCTTTAGTCTTTAGTTTATTATGCATTGTAATTTTTGTATAGAATAACTTAACACAAACATGGTATATATTCTAAGGGCTATGATAGCCCTCGTCGCAATTGTACTAATTACAAATAAGTATAAGATTCCAAATCTACTAGCGATGATAAATCTACTCTACTTACAATAAAGGAAATAAAGATGTGTTTTGATCAAATGTTGAAGAGTCAAGGAGTTTTAATGTCCCCTAACAATTTTTTTTTTATTTGAGAAATTTGGGGGACATTACACTCCACCTCCTCGACCTCTTCCCAGTCCCTAAGGGGTTTCATTCACCCTAAATGTCATTCGATCCAACATGTATGCAAGTGAATCCAATGCTCTACATTGATTGGTAGTATGTGTGGTAGATGCACAAAACTCACAGTGTACAATATTCGGTATTGTTGAATACTTTTGCATAATGGGACACTATGTCGGCCCATGCACACAGGTTTGGAAAATATCGCAATACTCAAGTGTTGGTGATACTTGACTTCCTAGAAAAGCATGATATGGGGTGGGGTTATGGAATGGTAAATTCACAGATACTTTTGAAGCTCCTCCCATGGGTCTTGGTGAGGGTCCCATCAAATTCTGAGAAGGTCCCATTCCCCTCATTCATGGAAATTTGTTTACCAGATTCCCTTCTGTGTAACATTTGGTACACCAGACCTGTAGTCATCCCGGTCTAGGTATCGTCAATTCTTGAATCTTTTCTGTAAGCACTGGTATTTTCCCTTGTAGTTGCGCCAAATTTGCATCTCCTGGGGGTCTGGTCACTCTCATGATTGCAGCATATCCCTCCATGGATTCAATATTCATTGATTTTTCCAAGGTGTCTGTGAAAGTGGTTATCCATTGTTATGTTAATAGAAGCCTTTTCAGAGGTATAAATCCCCGAATATACAATTATCTTTGGTGTTCCTCATGAATTGGATGCACTAACCTCCCTATAGCATATTTAAACTTCTGGTTGTATTCCCAAGCTGATTCACCTTCCCTTTGTTGAATCTCGTGCAACTTAGATAGAGCCTGTTGTTTCTACTGAGGTAGATTTAACTCCTCTATGAACCTTGTTCATACTTGCTAAAGCATGAACACTTGACCTTTCATTCTTGTCACTCTTGGCTCAATAACCTTCATGTACCATTTGAGAGCATGACCTCTCAAGGTAGTCTGGAACTCAACCAACTTATTCACATCCAAAGTCCCTCTGTACCTCTATATTTCTTCACATAATAACCAATGTTTTTCAACATCTTCATCTCCCTTATCCCAAAATTCGAGGTATCGAGCAATAAAACCTCCCGCATGACCTCTAATGATCCTCCTCGTTACGACGACAAACCTATTTTTAACAAGTGCATTTTTTTTTTTTTGTGTGTGTGCGTGTGTACAAGGTAACAAAACATTATACTCTACGCCGCCACATGATGACGAATCATGATGCATGCAACTATGATATCAACATAAAGGTCTAATCCGCATATCATCATCTGCCAGTAATGAACAACAATCAACCGATAAATAATAAGACGGACTACCCGCTCGTCCTACCCTGCAATGGTTAGGACCTCCAAGACACATAATCAACGCTCAAGCCCAGGTTCCCATCGATTTTAACCATTTAAGGTCTCAAGGTTGGCGACTGTTTTGAGGAACATGGAGGCATATACATCCCGCCTGACACAAGTAGACCAAGAACACGAAAGGTTTACCAACCAAGTACAACATTATTTAAAATGAACAACAAACCTCATTTACTAACTCAGAATAATTCATTGTACTTAATTCAAGGACATTACACCATATATGTTTATCAATAACAATAGAATTTACAATAACACTGCCATGAAATAATAAACACGTTACATTTATATCACAAAACTACCTAAAATGACAATCACCTTCCCCCTTATATGCTATCTTTAACAATTATGTTATCATTACCATAAAGCAATGACCACATCAACTTTAACATTACCATGGATATTAACAATAACATAAACATCACACTACCTTAACATTACCATGAACAATGATAGTATTGAAATTAGCATTACTATAATTATTAGCATTAATATTAACATTACATGACCTTAACATTCCACAACCAATAATCACATTGAAGATTAGCATTCTATAAATATTAGCATTAACATTGATTTCATTACATTAACATTTCATAAGCTATAAAAGCTTTGAGAATAGGCGTTCTATAATCAATAACATTAACATTAATTTCATTACATTAACATTTCATAAGCCATAAAATCTTTGAGAATTGGCGTTCTATAATTAATAGAATTACATTAATTTCATTACATTAACAAATCATAAGCAATAAAAGATTGAGAATTGGCATTCTATAATTAATATCATTAACATTAATTCCATTCATTAACAAATCATAAGCAATAAAATCTTGAGAATTGGCGTTATATAATTAATATCATTAACATTAATTTCATTCATTAACAAATCATAAGCAGTAAAGGCTTTGAGAATTGGCATTCTGTAATTAATATAATTAACATTAATTTCATTCATTAACAATTCATAAGCAGTAAAAGCTTTGAGAATTGGTGGCCAGTCCACTTTGCCCATTAAGGAATAAAAATCAGCAACAGAGCTAACGGTGGTGAGAGCATGCTGAATTCGAAGGGCCACTTAGGACGCATGCCATAATTCATGAAATTGTTTGGAAACTAACCATTAGGCTTTTAGATCGCTTGGCAAGTGTCAGATCCTGGAATCTCGAAGATGGTGAGGTGTCGGAGTCTGTCAAGTTGGCTTCTGCATCTAGTGGAAGGTTAATACAGTATCATAGGGAGGGTGCCGCCAGTAATGACAGAGAATAGTAATACAACTTATCCAAGGGATAGTAATGCAATTTATCTAGCATTTTCTATGGAGTCCAAAAGGATCAAAACCAAAAATTGGGAAGCCTCTCCTATTTTGTTGTTAAAGCTAGTGTTTGTAGACGGGTTGGAGAAAGGTTTCACAAATACGAGTTGCACCCAATAAGTAAAACAAGAGATATTTCAATAATCGCTTTCAAGGTTCAAACCACCGAAGACACACACATTTGCGATAAGAATGAAAATAAAAGGAAAAGTGTGAAATTAGATAACGATGATAATGAGAATGCGCCTCTATTACATTTTTCAGGGCGAAGGTTAAGAGTTCAAAGGTAACGGATCGTAGCTCTAAAACGAGTTACAATCCCGACAGAAGGTAGGGATGCAGGTTCGTTTAACTTCAGGTAAGGTAAAGGCACAAGGTACATATTGTACAGAGACGTCTTAGTCAAGCTAGGTAAGGAATACGCATTTCATCCCACTATGTGCTACGCGATGCATGCCCATGCCTAAGAAGTGTACAGGTCAGGAATGATAGATTTTCTAGTCAGGAACACATAAGGAATATAAAAAAAAATCCCTGGTGGAAATGGCAGGACACATCTTCAGAAGTAAAGTAATCGAGGGGCCAAAAATGAGGTCTAGAAACTGGGGCATGAGCTGATAACATGAATGCTATAGCTATCCTGGAGTTGCTTTTAAAATGGTTTTGTCAAGGATTTCACAGCCATTACACCATATCAAACAGTAACCAAATTTCACATGGATTGTAAAGCTCCCACGCACATACGGCAACAATTTCTAATTACCAGGGATTTCCAACTGTTTTTAAGACTGCGCCCACATATTTTTTATACGAAGGTGCCACATCCATGATTTACGAATTCGCCTTTACCTCCATTATCTAACACAGTCGAAATATCTTTATTTATTTAATAACAGAGGTAATATAACATCTATTACAGAACTAAATCGCTACTAAATGCCTCTATGAACACACAACAATGCATTATCCGTCAAAGTGAATGTCAATGGTTGTAAACTACACATCACGATTTAAATGAAGATATAAAATGTCCAGGAAAATACAACCATGAAGAGTCACGTAGAAGCAAGGATCCAAACTAAGGAAAAGTAGAACCCCAACCAGCATGCAGACCATTAAATTTCAGGCATTCAACGAATGGACAAAGGCTCAAGACAATTTCATCCATCATTTCTATGTAGAGACAGAAATGTAGAGAAAAAGTGCCATCAGCAGTCACGGGGTTAAGTTGCGATGGAGGTGATACAACACAGAGCAGGTTAAATCATCAAAATAAGAAACATAAGGATAAGAGCTTCGTCATCAATTAAATTTCAAGGTAGTAAAATGCAGACAAGAAGGAATACGTAGAAATGTCCAGCAAGATATAAACATGAAAGAAAAATGAGACAAACTGTGTAAGCATGCCAACTTCATTTATAATTCTTAATCAGATCCAAGAATAAATTCCTAGTGCATTCTATTCCACAAAATCATGAGCGTACCTTTGCCTTATCGCCTACCTCGAATGACGTTTGCGTGCTCTGTGCCTCTCCCGCTCACCGACCGTCGAGACCTCACCAGTACCTCCCAGCCAACACCAGGGGTACTATGCTTCCCCCTTATCCCCCCGAGCTGCAAAGGGGCCACACACTATCTAGATGGTACATCTAGCTCCCAGCTCGCTTCACAAGGTCAAGCTACCACTCCTATCTGAGTTGGGAAATCCCAACTCCTCACAAGTAAATCAATCAAGTCACAAATCCGACAGCATGACGTTACGCTAACAGTGGATCCCCCCTCTTCCTTCTCTTCCCTTTCTTTTATAGAGTTTTATAACTTCCATCTTTCCTTAAATCTCATTTAATTTAATTTTGAATAAAAATCTTCTAATAATTCTGCGTCGTACAAGTGTCGTCCATCCTCGACATTTCTCCATTAACTATTTTCTTTAATTTATTAATTTTGTCTTATTTCCATCACCCACCTAGTGTTGCTCCTATTTTTACTCCTAGGTGTTCCTAGATTCTCTTATAGGTTTAAATACTTTCCCTAAAATGAAGTTGCTAATTTAGTTCAATTTAGAAGGTTCTTAATTGCAGATTCTTGACTATGTTGACCTCGCTTTTTACCATAAGTTCCCCTCTTTCCCTTCTTATGTTTCCTCCATTCCTTAGTTTCCTAATTTTTTTATTATTCCCTTCTTTCCCCTTTTTATTACAGCCAAAATGGAAGTTGCGCAAATTAATCTATTTTCCTCTTTATTAATAATTTAATATCTTTTACACTTTCTCAAGTTAAATACTTAAATTCTTCTTTATATTTTATCCACATCTTTTAATTGATTTATTACTCTCTTCATTTTCCCCAAAAAATTATGAAGACCAAAATTATTACTTAAAGGGTTTTTATTTTACATTTTACTATTTAAATTTTTAGAGATGTTTTCGCAAGGGTAGGCAAAATTTTACCCCAAGCGAAGATTTTGACTTAGGACTTAGATTATGAACTAGGCGACAATTTAATTAGGGGAGTTGTTTTAAAATTTCTTATGAGATATTTGTCTTAGGGCCATCCAGGTTTGTTCCTTTAACATCATCAATGCGACGTGCCCTTCAGGATGCACTACGTGCTCCAAGGGTGCCACTCGCCTATTTTGTTTCTTTTGCGCGACGTGCCCTTCAGGATGCACCACATGCTCCAAGAGTGCCACTCGCTTCTTGTGTTTCTTTTGTACAACATGCCCTTCAGGATGCACCATGTGCTCCAAGGGTGCCACTCACCTCTTGACTAATTGGTAGACATCAATAACCCCTTGAGTCAACACTCCACCAGGTGAACTTGTGGGAGACTAAGGGATTCTAAGGAATAAGGTCTGTGCCTTATTTTTCACCCCTTAGAATCATCACAAGTGTCTGTCGCAGTCTTCCCTCATGGCATTGTGGGTCCTCTCGAACTAGGTAATCGTAATCCTACAGTTTGAGCCATGGCAGGAGTGCTAGTAGGTTGTGGCAGGGTTGTTGTCCACACCTCTCCCTCAACCTCTCTGAAAATCATGTGTGTGGCCCCTCTACTCCATATGTGAGTCTAGTCGGAAAGTTATCGTCATCCTGCATCATCAACAATCGTGTCAGAACATGCCGACATCATAACATCTAATCCAATGTACTAAAATCAAAGTAAACAACAAACCCCAAGCATGTTGGCAAATACTTAACAAACATCGAATGGCATGAGTACAAGAAGAATGTACAGAGGATTGTTGACATGTTTTATAGGCAACATATGCTTTTCATTGATGGAAAGTATAGTAGTGATGATGGCTTGATTACAACAACGATGATCAATGGTGCGGTGATAATTGAGAAAGAGCAACAATCATGTTTTTTGGATCCCTTCCTGAATTCCCGATAGAACGAGGGTCGTCAGATCTAAATGTAGACAAGAAGAGCACTAAAGAGGGGGATAGATCTCAGACGTTATATCCAAGCGCAGGACCCAACTATCATTGGATCAAGGAGAACCTGCATGTTCTTTAAAGTGCAAGGAGTAGCGGGGCTCAAAAAATCCCGAAAGAAGGAGGACCGTGTAACATCCCTCTCTGGCACACTAAGAACACTTATTATTTGAGGACACTTGCTCACAAGTGATCTGGACTTTTTGATGTTAGACCTTTATGTTTGATTATGATGCGATTGACAGATGACATGATGTGTTACTATTTGATGTAGACAGGTGCTATTGACGCAGTTTTATTGAGTGTGCAGGGTTCTGACCTTGAGGATGTAGAGGCATCAATAGAGCCCCCTTGGACTCCGGACGGAGTCAGGGAGTGTGCTTCAGGGTTGATATGTTTATTATGATGTTCATTTGATTTGATATTTTGATGTCGACATTTCTGACATGATTATTGGTGATGCAGGTTGACGATATCTTGCCGACTTGACTCACATATGGATTAAAGGGGCCACACACAATTGCAGAGAGTTTGAGGGAGAGGGGTGGACAACATCCCTGCCACCGCCTGCTAGCACTCCTGTCGTGGCTCAAACTATAGGTTAACGATTACCTAGTTCGAGAGGACCCACGATGCCGTGAGGGCCGACTGCGACAGTCGCTCACGATGATTCTAAGGGGCACGCAATAAGGCGGGGGCCTTATTCC
>JZKD02S1842671.1:57838-68232 GCA_000966675.3 Picea glauca
AGGCAGAATAGGTCAGTACAGCAAATGGCAAGATCAATGATGAATGAAAGGAACATACCTCAGACATATTGGGTGGAAGCAATTCATACAACTATTCATATCCTTAACAAATCTCCTCTCAGACCACATAGTGACAAGACCTCTTATGAACTTTGGTTTGGAAGACCTGCTTCAATCAAGCATTTTAAAGTTTTAGGGAGTACATGTTATATCAAGAACAATGATGAAAATATTGGCAAATATGATGACAGGGCTGATGAAAGTATCTTCTTGGGTTATGCTACAAATATTAAAGGGTACATATGCTACAATAAGAGACTGCACAAACTAGTTGATTGTATAGATATAAAAGTTGATGAAGAAATCCCAGTCAGAAATGTAAGCAGTGTTGAACCAAGTATAGAAGATACAGTTGAAGATGAAGATGAACAGGTCTAAGGATCAGAAAGAGAAGAGTTTGGATCAGATGAAGATATGAATATTCCAACTGACACAAATAAGCAAAAAGAAGAAAAATCACCTCTTAAAATTATTAGAAAGAATCATCCTGAAAATTAGATAATTGGGGATATAAATGAAGGAGTTCAGACAAGAAGGAAATTGATTAAAGACTCAGAACAATCTCATGTTTCCTTTTTATCTATGACTAAACCTAAAAAATTTTAGGAAGCTATCCAGGAAGATAATTGGATTAGAGCAATGAATGAAGAGCTTGATCAAATTGAGAAGAACAATACTCGGGAGCTTGTCCCTATACCTGAAGATAAGAATGTAATAGGTTCCAAATGGGTGTTCAAGAATAAAATGAATGAAAAAAGACAAGTTGTTAGGAATAAAGATAGATTGGTCTGTAAAGGATATGCACAAGTTGAAGGTCAGGACTTTGATGAAAATTTTGCACCAATGGCAAGATTGGAAGCTATCATAATGTTTCTTGCTTATTCATGTCATAAGAACTTCAAAGTTTATCAGATGGATGTTAAGTCAGCATTTCTTAATGGATATCTAGAGGAAGAAGTATATATCGAGCAACCTGAAGGATTCTCAATGATAGATAATCCTAATTATGTTTGTAAGCTAAAGAAGGCATTATATGGACTAAAAGAAGCACCACGAGCTTGGTATTATAGTCTGGACAAATTTCTACAAGAAAAAGGGTTCAAGAAAGGTATTGTTGACAATAACCTTTACATTAAGTATGAAGGTGATAATTTACTAGTTGTTTTGGTTTATGTAGATGATATTATTTTTTGTTTTACTAATGAATCATTTGTCCAGTGGTTTGCTAATTCTATGAAAATAGAATTTGAAATGTCCATGATAAGAGAACTGTCATATTTCCTTGGCCTACAAGTAAAACAAAGCTCTGCTGGAATTTTTATTTCTCAAGAAAAATATTTGAAAGAGATGTTGAAGAAATTTCAGATGGAAGATTCCTCTACAGTTAGCACACTTGTGGTGGTTGGTTGTAAGCTGAGTAAAGATGATATCTCACCAGATGTTGATCAAAGGACATATCGCTCAATGATAGGCAATCTTTTGTACATCACGGCATCTCGTCCTGATATAATGCAAGCTGTTGGAATGGTAAGTCATTTTCAGTCTTCTCCTAAACAAATTCATTTGGTAGCTTTCAAAAGGATATTTAAATACTTGAAGGTAGCAATGAATTATGGTCTGTGGTATCCTAGAAATCCGAATTTCCAGTTAACTTCTTATTCAGATGCAGACTGGGCAAACTGTGTTGATGAGAGGAAAAGCACCAGTGGAGGAGCATTCTTTCTGGGTGACTCTTTAGTTGCATGGCTTAGTAAAAAGCAAGGATCCATTTCATTATCCACTACAGAGGCAGAATACATTGTTGCTGCTACCTGCTGCACACAAATCTTATGGATGATACAAACTCTTGTAGATCTGAAGGTAACTTACACTGATCCTATTCCAATTCATTGTGATAACACCAGTGCCATTAGTGTCTCCAAGAATCCTGTTCTTTATTCCAAGACTAAGCATATTCCAATAAAGTACCATTTTCTCAGAGAACAAGTTACAAACAGAATTGTTCAGCTGAATTATATTCCTTCCAAAGAACAGATGGTTGATATATTTACTAAACCATTAGAAGCGACCCCTTTTGGATATCTTCGTCAAAAATTGGGGGTTATAATTTCTTGTGTCTAATCTACTCACCTGGTCAGAGGGAGTACTTATTGAATATTTAGTGTATTTCCAAGATGATTATAGTCGACAGGGGGAGTATGTTTTGCAACAAGATCAGGGGAAGAATAATTCTTCTTTGACATTGATGTCAAAGGGGGAGAAAAGAGTTCGGGAGGAGAGTCGAGTCTGAATGCATGCGAGTGCTTGTATTGCCATCAATGCCAAAGGGGGAGATTGTTGGAAAATACTTAACAAACAACGAATGGAATGAGTACAAGAAGAATGTACAGAGGATTGTTGACATGTTTTATAGGCAACGTATGCTTTTCATTGATGGAAAGTACAGTAGTGATGATGGCTTGAGTACAACAGCGATGATCAGTGGTGCGGTGATAATTGGGGAAGAGCAACAACCGTGTTCGTTGTATCCCTTCCTGAATTCCTGATAGAACGAGGGTCTTCAGATCTAAATGTAGACAAGAAGAGCATTGAGGAGGGGGACAAATATCAGACATTCTTTAAAGTGAAAGGAGTAGTGGGGCTCAAAAAATCCCGTAAGAAGGAGGATTGTCCATCATCAGGCAGGACAAGTGGGGAAAGATCATCAGTTCGCTGACTGGAGATTCAAAGGAATGATGTTCCCTAACCTATCGAAATCGTGATTTAATCTGAGCCGTCATATTAAGGTTGAATCTGAACCATTGATTCCTGTCCATGTCGAAGTTTCAAGGATCGAGAGTTGGAGATGTCAAGTAATGTCAACCACGGGAATCTCGAAATCATGATATGCGAAATCGCTATTCAATCATAGCCATTGAATCAAGCTCAGATCTGGACCGTTGATCTAACTCCATATCATATTTTTGGGGATCGCAACATGAAGAGGCAAGAAAACAATGCAACAAGAATGCCAAAATCACGATATGCGAAATCGCGATCCAATCATAGTCGTTGAATCAAGATCAGATCTGGACCGTTGATCCAACTCCTTATCGAGGTTTTGTGAATCACAACATCAAGAGGAAAAGAAACAATGCAATAATAATTTTGAAATCGCGATATGCGAAATCACGATTTAATCGCAGCCATTGAATCAAGATTGAATTTGGACCGTTGATTCCAGTCCTTATCGGAGTTTCATGAATCGCAAAATCAAGAGGAAAAGAAACAATGCAACAAGAATTCTGAAATCGTGATATGTGAAATCATGATTTAATCGCAGCCATTGAATCTAGATTGAATTTGGACCGTTGATCCAAGTCCATTTTGGGGTTTTGAGGATCGAGTGTTGGAGATGTCAAAGAATATTAACATCAAGAATATCGATATCGCGATATGCGAAATCGCGACGTAATTGCAACCGCCAGATCAAGATGTGATCTGGACCATTGATACGACTCCATTATGGAGTTTTGTGGATCGAGACTTTGAGGTGACAAAAACATTGAACGTCAAGAGTGTCGAAATCGCGATGTGTGAAATCTCTACTGAATCTGAACCGTCAAATCAAGATGTGATCTGGACCATTGATCCAACTTATTTACGGAGTTTTGTGGATCAGGATTTGTAAGTGACAAGAACATTGAACATCAAGAATGTCGAAATCACGCTATGCGAAATCACAGAATGATCTGAACCATCAGATCAAGTGTTGATCAGAGGGTTACTGTTCTCTCTCACAGTTAACTCCTCAGTTTCGAATCTGTTAGCGAAACAAACTCATGATTGCCGATTAGTTGGCGTTTCAGTTGTTGAGACAACTGTCTTCCTTTTTCCTAAGGAGATGGGAAGTGGAACCGCCGTGAGTGTGTATAAATGAAAATGAGACAAACAGTGTGAGGTTGGTTGTTCGGTATGAGAAATGAATAAAACTGTAAGAAAGGGAAAATCAGAGAGCGCAGAGTGAGATGGAGAATATGGACAATGAGAGATGAAACTCAGGGAAGATTAACTGATGATGAAGAAAACTTGAAGCTGAGTAGAATGACAGAAGAAGTTGATGCAGAGAAGACCTACTGAACAGACAGAGGAAGAAATGAATTGCAGAATAGTTAGAAGATGACCAGATGTATAGAACAAAGAAAGATTGGTAAGACTTTATTTATCTCTGTAGTTGAATGTTTATTTTTTCATTTATGTTCTAGGGAGGTTGGGAGGTGCTCGGGAGGATTTTTTTCCTCAGAGGTTCAAGTGATATTGAACACAGGAAGTTGTAGCTTCCATATGGTTGTAGCCAGAGAAACCAGGGTGGTAGGGTGGTGCAAGGGAGAAAAAGTGTTCTCTGTTATACAAGTTGGAGCCTGTGTAACTGGAAGTTGGTGCTTCCATCCAGTTGGTGATGGAACATTAAGGGAGTTGGTGCTTCCTTCTAGTGGGTGCTACAGAAACCAGAGAGTTGGTGCTCTCAAACAAGTTGCAACTTCTCAAAAGACTGCCTATCATTTCGAAGAAGAAGAAGAGGTTTTCTCCCTTTATGGGTTTCCTCATGAAAATCTGTCTTTGTGTAGACCTTATGTGTGACTGATGCTCTTTAATTTCACTTTCCATATGTTGTATATTGTTGATGATCACTTGAAGAAAGATTAATAATGTTTTAATAGACTTAAAATTGTTTAAGCTCAATTACAATTGATTCACCCCCCCTCTGAGTTGTTTTAGTAATTTCAACAAAGCACACTCCCGGACTCAATCCAGAGTCCAAGGGGTTCTGTCGATGCCTCTGTATCCTCAATGTCCAAAACCCTGCACAATCAGTAAAATTGAATCAATAGCACCTGTTTATGTCAATGCAGAAAAACATTATGTCATCTATCATAATGCATCATAATCAAGGACAAATGTTTTAATATCATAATAGATCGGATCACTTGCGAGAAAGTGTCCTCAAAGAATAAGTTTTCTCAGTGATCCTGAGCGGGATGTTACATACACCCCCTCTCGGTCTAAACTTTGTCCCAAAGTTTCATAGTATAAATGCCGAAATAAGTGTATCACAGTATCATATGTCTATCTATCAAACAAAAATGGAAACTATTGGCACATATCATATGCGTCCTCCCAGGTTGTCGAGTGCGGAATATAATTGTCCCACTGGACCTTGACCTAGTCTACCGTTCGACATCGTAACTATCGAACACAATGATCTAAGATGCGGACTGGCTCAGCCGTGAGCACTCCCTCGTCCAATACCTACACGTAACTCATGTCAATCACATCTGTAGGATCACTGATGTAATGTCTCAAAAAAGATACATGAAAAACATTGTGCATACACCTCAAGGAATTAGGAAAGGCTAGTCAATAGGCCACAGGCCCCTTTCCCTCCACAATCTCATAAGGTCCCACGAACCTAGGAGAAATTTTAGCTCCCTTTCCAAACTTGATCAAACTCTTATGCGGTTTAACCCACAAGAAGACTCGATCATCAACCTTGTAACTACGGTCGACTCGGTGTGCATCGGCATAACTCTTCTGTCGATCCTGTGCTTCTTTAATCCTTTGTCTTATGGTTTTCATTTTCTCGTCCATTTCTTGGATCACTTCTGGTCCCACCAGGACCCTTTCCTCAAGTTGATCCCAACTCAGGGGCGTCTGACACGGTCGCCCGTAACGAAACTCGAAAGGCGCCATTTTAATGGTGCTTTGGTAACTATTGTTGTAAGCGAACTCTACTAGAGGTAAGAATTATTCCCAATGATTTTGTTGGTCCATCACATACATGTGCACCATGTCCTCCAAGGTTTGGTTCATTCATTCGGTCTATCCGTCAGTCTCTGGGTGATACGCAGTACTAAAGTTAAGTTGGGTTCCCAAGGCCTCTTGGAAGCTCATCCAAAATCTTCCAATAAACATCGATCCTCTATCGGATATAATCATCTTAGGCACTCCATGCAGCCTCACAATCTCACTGATGAAAACTCTAGCAATGTCAGGGGCCTGATATGTCATATGCACAGGAATAAAGTGAGCACTCTTCATCAGAGTGTCTACTACTATGAAAATTGAGTCATGTCTCCTTGCCATCAGTGGAAATCCAACAATAAAATCTATCGAAATGACCTCCCATTTCGATTCCGGAATAGCATGTGGTTGTAGTAATCCTGTTGGGTGTCTATGTTCAGCCTTTACCTGCTGACATTCCAAACAAATGGCCACATAGTTAACTATGTCAGCCTTCATTACCCTCCAAAAGAATAAGGGTTTAAGATCTGCCCTCATCTTCGTGACTCCCGAGTGTGCCATGTAAACTACTCTATGAGCCTCGCTCAGGATCAACATCCTCAACTTGTCATTTGGCGGTATGTAAATCCGACTTTTACACCTCAATAACCCATCACTATCAAATGAATATTCCTCATATCATGGTACCATCATTGTGTTTTGTCCGATAAAACCCTCAACCTCTTTGTACCAATCATCGTCACATTGTAAAGTGAGAATCTTTTCACATAGATTCGTCCGAAGAGGAAACACCGAAAAGATGCATGATCTTCGACTCAAAGCATCTTCCACTCGATTCATTGTACCCTTTATGTAAGTAATCTCAAAGTCGTACTCGCTAAGCAATTCCGACCAATGTCGTTGTTGCGCATTTAGGTGGCTTTGCGTAAAAATGTGTTGTAATCCACAATGATCAGTCTTTAGTTCAAATTTTCATCCAACAAGGTAGTGTCTCCAAACCTTTAAGGCATATACGATGGATAATAATTCCAAATCATGCATTGCGTAGTTCTCCTCGTGCCTTCTCAGTTTCCTCGAAATGTAAGCAATTACTCGTCTGTCTTGCATCAAGACTCCGCCTAAACCTTCCTTGGATGCATCTGTGCATACCAAGAAGTCCACGTCCATGTCAGGGACCTTTAGTATCAGCATTGTTGTTAACAATTCCTTAAGCCTCTGAAATGATTTTGCGCATTTCTCGGTCCAAACAAACTTCTTGTTTTTCTTCTGCAATTCCGTGATCGGATTTGCTATCTTTGAAAATCCCTCGACAAACCGTCGATAGTATCCTACTAAACCCATAAAGCTACATACTTCCATGACATTTGTCGATGCAGGCCATTCCATAATAGCCTCAACCTTGGTTGGATCCACGGCGATACCTTCGCCGGAGATGACATGCCCTAAGTAGTGAATCCTCGATTGATCAAAAGAGCATTTGGATAACTTCCCATACAAATTGTTCTCTCGCAGACACTATAGTACCAAGCACAAGTGCTTGTCATGCTCCTCCATCATCTGAGAGTAGATCAAAATATCATCAATGAATACTTGGATGAACTTGTCAAAGTGCTCACAAAACACCCCGTTCATCAAACTCATAAATACCCCTGGGACATTTGTCAGTCCAAACGGTAAAACAGTAAACTTGTAATGTCCAAACCTTGTCTTAAAAGAGGTCTTTGGGACATCATCCTCCTTGATACGTAACTAGTGATACCCTCATCGTAAATCGATCTTGGAGAAAACCGTCACACCCTTCATTTGATCGAAGAGATCATCAATTATCGGCAAGGGATACTGATTCTTGATCGTGGCCTTATTCAGTTGATGGTAGTCAATGCAAAGCCTCCACGATCTGTCCTTCTTTTGTATGAAAATAACCGATGCACCCCACATTGACCCGCTAGGACGTATCAGTCCCAGGTCCAGCCACTCCTTCAGTTTCATTTTTAACTCTTGTAACTCTGGGGTCGACATCCGATAAGGCGTTCTTGCTATTAGTTCAGTCCCCTGTTTTAGGTCTATGGTAAACTCCAATTCCCTCTCTGACAACATCCCAGGTAACTCTTCCTAAAACACGTTCGCAAACTCCCTTACCATCGGAAGGTTCTCAAGACCCTCCACTACTCCCATCTTGTTTAATGCAAGGATCGCATAAATCTTTCACCTCTTGCGCATAAATACTATAAGGAAGAGACAAACCTTAGGGAAACTCCCTGGTTCCATCATACAATCACAGGTCTCTGTCCCTCATCATCGATCAAGCTCAACTGTTTCATCTTACAGTTGAGTATCGCCTCATGCGATTCCAACCAATCCATCCCAATTACGACATCATAAGATCCTAAGATCATGACGTACAAATTGGCCCTCATGAAAAACTCTCCCAGGTTAAGCGCACAGCCCGTAACCTTTCCTCCAACCTTCTGTTTGGCTCCCGAAGCCATCTCTACAAATTTAAACTCATCCTGTTCGACTGCCTTTACCTTAATCCTTTTTAGCGCTGCACCGGAAATGAAACTCTCGGTAGCACCGTGATCTATCAAAATACTAAGGGTTTGGTCAACAACAGTACTTGTTGTCTCGAGCACAGTCGACTGATGCTCTGCCTGGCATTTATTCACCACTGCATGAATCCGATGGGCCTTGCCCATATCTCCCACTGTAGTGGTTCCGACTGACCCAGATGCTCTAGTCCTCTCCACATGACAGTCGCGCTAGTAGTGTGTCTCCCCACACATCCAACACCCCTTCTTCGGCCCAGTAGTCCTGGTACCCGAAGTAGAAGATGATGACCAACCGACCTGGAACCTTGGTCTATTCTGTTGAACAGGCCTAAAATGTTGTTGTTGTGGGTGACGTTACTGCTGATGCTGTGGTCCCTGATAAGGTGTCCGTTACTGAGGCGATGGTCATCGGGGTGTAGTGAAAGTGGATCCCCTCTGGAAGCCATGATATCTTGGCATATGTCTCACTGGTGCCTAGTTCTATGGTGTTCCAGATGAACCCTTCCATACTGGTCTTGCTAGAGTCTTGGTCTAACCTCCATTGATAAGCTCTTCCTCGGCTATGAGGGCCTTTTGGACAGCGTCGTGGAAGGTTTGAGGCATCAAAATCCTAACCTTTGCACATAGGCTACCGTTAAGGCCGAATATGAACCTCTTGACCTTAAGTTTCTCTGTGTTAAGGTGCAGAGCATATCGGAGCAGCTCCATAAAACGTGCCTCATACTAGGGCACCATACGACCTCTCTGTCATAAGGCATTGAACTCATTGAGCTGACGCTCAATGAATTCCTCTAAAAGGTACCTCTCTTGGAACCGTTCCTCAAACATTTCCCATGACACGTCTTCAACGACCATGTTCAGCTGCGGTAGGAGTGTCTTCCACCATAGAAGGGAACTCCCCTTCAGTTGAAATACCACCATGCAAACCTTCATGTTGGAGGTATAATTACGAAGTGCGAAGCACATTTCCATGTTCTCCAACCATGCCTCGACGGTTGCGCCATCCGGGGCACCAAAGAACTCGAGAAATTTCACATTCTCGAGTTCACGATGAATGCTACCAGTAATGGTCAGTGCGCGTTGCGGAACCTCAGCGGGTGTCGATGCCCTGGCCTCATCTCTATCCAAACGGTTAATCAGTGCCTCGGACATGCGCTGAAAAGATCTCATCATCCTGACAACATCGCCAACTGCTATCTGCTCCTGTCCCAAAACCTGCTCATCTCCCTGGGGGTTAGACCCCTCAGGTGTGGATGCTACTGGAGGTGTCGTGCTTCCTCCCCTAGTACCCCGTCGTTTTCCTCCACGGCATCCTCTAACCATGATTAACTGCACGCACACAAGTCAACTCAATTAGCAACAGTATAATCAAATCAATAACAACGAAAGCCATAGCGATCCCAAGTCATGGGTTGAACCTCTCTCCGATACCATATGTAACGATCCTCCTCGTTACGACGACAAACCTCTTTATAATAAGTGCAATTATTTTTTGTGTGTGTGTGCGTGTGTACAAGGTAACAAAACATTATACTATGTGCAGCCACATGATGATGAATCATGACGCATGCAACTATGATATCAACATAAAGGTTTAAGATGCACATCAACATCTTCCAATAATGAACAAAAATCGACCGATAAATAATAAGACTGACTACCCGCCCATCCTACCCTGTAATGGTTAGGAACTCCAAGACACTTAATCAATGCTCAAGCCCAGGTTCCCATCGATTTTAACCATTTAAGGTCTCAGGGATGGCGACTGTTCTGAGGAAGATGGAGGCATCTACATCCCGCCCGACACAAGAAGAACAAGCACACAGAAGGTTTACCAACCAAGTACAACATTATTTAAAATGAACAACAACCCTCATTTACTAACTCAAAATAATTCATTGTACTTAATTCAAGGACATTACACCATATATGTTTATCAATAACAATAGAATTTACAATAACGCTGCCATGAAATAATAAACACATTACATTTATATCACATAA
>JZKD02S1842682.1:17396-39451 GCA_000966675.3 Picea glauca
ACTAGGAGGTATAATTACAACTAATGGACTAAATCCGACATAAATAAAATAACATTACTAATGTAATATGCCCCAATTAAGGGGTAATGAGCCATTATTTAGGGCTTAACACAGGTCAATTGAATTGATGATGATATCATCGCTAGGCATGAGAAGTAGCATATGGTTGTTATGCATTCTGACATCCTTATTTGTGTAGAACATGTAAGGGAACATTGGGTCTGTTGGTGCAGGCCGCAAGCACTTCGAATTCATGTATGTTATGTCATCATATGTTTGGTTGTTTGTCTACATTCTATTTAGAATTTCAATGAATGTTTAAGTGTCTAGCGCATTGTAGTATGCAATTCCAAGCATTTTATATTATCTCTCCAGAACTCGTGTGTAACGTTTTCAATGTTATCGGTAGGTTGTTCAAATATCAACGAATCTTGGATGGGTTGTGCCTGGTAAATATCCCCACATAATATCATGTCAAGGTTTCCAAAGTATTTCGTGTGCACATGTTTTATGCTTCTTAGTCGATTGTTAATGGAATACAAGAACTGACATCCAATCAAAGATGCTTCATCTATAAAAACAAGTTGGAGTTCCTCATAAGGCTTAGACAATGTATCCAACATTTCCTTGCTAAGTGGAAGAAAATATGACTTGTTAAAAGATATTAAAAATGCAGAGTGGACTGTTGTTCCACCTGCATTATATGCAGTTTTTCCTGTGTATACAACTATTAGGCCCTTTGGTTTCATAGGATCAAAGGAATTGTTTGAATCATAGATTCGTATAAGCATCTGGAACAGTGCTTTCGCTGTGAATGTCTTGCATGTTCCTACTCCGTCTGTAAGGAGAAAGTGCACATGAGTGTCCATGTTCAAACGTTTTTTAAGAGCAATGTCCTTTACAATTGTGTGTTGTTCTCGATTCAACAGAGGTCTTATTCTATGGTATTCATTATTTTCAATTAGGAAAGGATGTTTTGTGACTTGAAAACCAAGATTGATACGTTTTTCACCTCCACCTGCTGGAGGACGAGGTAAATCCACTTGTAAGTCATAGGACTCGCAAGGAGTTATGGTTTCTTTTTGTTTTGTGAATGTCTCATTAGGATTGTCAGGGTTTTCTAGCTCATTAACTGTAATTTCTAGATCACCCCATGTTGGATTAACATTGTAGGTAAATCTAGCTTCATTGATGTGTATTATAATCTCAGAGGCAACATACGCAACCTCCCATGTAGAGAAGTTATGTTTTAATGTCTCTTTGTTTTCATCAAACAGAACGTACATCAACAATTTTCATCTACAATAGTTGTCATAGTCAGAATGTTTATTGTATTTGACAAACCGTATCACAGAGGGTTTTTTTCTTTTTGATATGGGCACACCATTTTTTTTGTAATTTGATACGAATTTTGTTAAGCAGATATTCCTAATAGGAGATGGACGTTGAAGGTAATAATTAACAATAGAGTGACATAGCATGTCTTCTGAATTGTCAGGCTCTTGTTCTAGCAAAACCAGTGGTTTGAGTACAAATGTGTTTTTCTCAAGTGGAGATGTGTTTATGAAGACACATTTTCTTGAACTACAAGTGAGGGGCAGGGAAAGTGCAATGTGAACTGCTTGCTGAGCAGACATTTTTTGAAGATTAAGAAATGTGTTTCCAAGTGTGCATATCATTTATATGGCATCAATATGACTTCTTTCATGTTCTTTACATATTCTTCTGAATGCACTTGTCATAGATTTTTCAACCTTTGTCATATAAGAGGTATAGTAGGACACCGCAACATATGCATTGAGCACGTACTGTTCATCTGTATTTGCTTTCCACATAACTGAGATGTCCTTGGTGAAACTATTGTTCCAAATATGGGAAAGTTTTCATTTAAGGAAAATTGTTGGTTGCTTAAGCGTACATTGTATGGCTTGGATGTACTCATCTTTTGATAGATTTAGCTCTGTCAAGAATGCATCGAAGCTCATCCGCTCGTCAAATTATCCTTTCTCTAGAAATGCAAACAAAGATTTAGATTTCTCAACAACAGCATTGTCATCTAAACTAAGTGGCTCTATGATTATTCTACCTCTCATTGGTGGCACGAGAAAGTTATATTTGCAAAGTGAGTTTTTTCGTTTTCTACAACTTCTTGTATGGTAATGTCTATGAACTTTGGCAAGTTCTGGATCCAGATGATCTGTGTTGCATGTTATGTATTTCTCCACAAATTGTTCGATCTCTGAATTGTTGTCAGTTCCATAGAATGGTGCACCCTCTATCCACAACAATGTGTGGTCATGTTCATTTCCCCTATTCTAGAATTTAGTCACAAAAAAGTAGTCTGATATTTTTCCAAAAAACGTTTCATCATGGCATATCAATTGTCTTAAAGCATTTATTCTAATGTTACTGGGTCTTTTATTATGAGGTAGTCAATTTGATTGTTTTCCAGTGTATCGAATTTTTTTTTACGTTTCTTGTTCCTTTGCAGGTCAGATACAACATCTACCAATGGATCCCAACAATGCTATGCACTTGTAAATGTGACGAAAAATGTTGGTGGGCCCAATTGTCAGATCATTACAAAAATAGTTTTTTTGTTTTGTACTTGACATCCTTGGCCAACAACTTTCTTCCTTGTAACTAGACTTTTCTTATTGTGACCCATATGCAGGAGAGAACTTGCTCTATTATTATGTGCATTGTTTTGAAAAACAAATTTGTTATGTGATAGGAGAAGTCACCGCTTGAATGTAGCATCTCCCATCAGACTATTTTATGATAACTGAATCATTTTGTAATGCCAACGACACGTGGATCTCCATAGAAGAGTGTTGGAAATTTCATTTCCTCAGCGAATTTGTCCTTGAATATTCCAAGTGGACGTTGCCCCTCAATAGGTGCAATTTCGACAATCTTGTCTTGCAAGTCACGAATGCACTCTGAATAAATGAATCCATGCAACAATGTCTTTGCAGGTGTTTCATTTTCCGATTCATCACTTGTATCAAATTCACTAGTATTTTTGAAAGTCTCTACAAAGTTGGCATCCTCTTCTACAAAAACACTATTCCAGTTCTCATTTATACAAATGTTCTTTGCTTTGTACAGGGCTCTAGAACATAATTCCTTTAATTCTTTCATAATAGCATGCACACACACTTTTCCTGTCTGATAGGCATTTTTGTATCGCAATTGTATTTTCAGAGCCACAACAATTGTCATTATATCGCTAATGAATTGTGGCAAGGATTTTTGCACAACATCTAGTTGAACAAGAACATTAATAATTGATCCTGTTAAGCCCATCTGGGGTCGTTTATAGCCCCAAGGCCTGATTTGTGAAAATGAAATTCACAGAGACATAAGTCTCTCCTCAAGTTCTGTAAGTAGACTTACATCTGCTAGTGGTGTATTACATCTTATTTGCTCAGGGGTTGCAAATTGTGGTAGTTTTCCATTTTCGAGCGACCGTTTGCATGGAAGACAAATTTTGCCACTAGAAAATGGTTTATCATGTGCTATCAAGCGAAGGTATTCTACTTGCAAATCAGGCGTGAAAGACTTACTATTTTTTGATAAATTCAATTGTTCACAAATTTCACATGCAATGGAAGGAGTGTCTTTAATTTTTTTCATGTACGTCTGTCTTGCATTTTTCTTTCGCGGGGAAGTATGAGTAGAAAGTGTTTATTGGTTTTCATTGGTAGTAATGCATGGTGTTTCTTCTAGGCCACAAAATGTGACATGTGTTCGATCATTCTGGGATATGCGTCCGTACCTATTTATGTTCTGTTGTGCACAGACAAATTTCTTTAGATTGTGATATGTCAATTTCTCTCTAAAAGGAAGTGCAACAATGTATTTTTTGTCTCTCGCGCATGACCTTTTTCAAGTTGTGGTAACTTACTCTACATTTCTTGTCCAAGGGAATGATGACCTGATGGAAAAGGGGATGAATTTCACTCTGATTCAGTTTGTCATAACTTAGTGTACGTTTTTTGTTTAAGGGGTGTATGGCCTCATCACAACTGGGACAAATTGTACGCATACGTTTTTTCAAGTTGTGATAACTTAATCTCCGTTTTTTGTTTAAGCCTTGTATAGCCTCATCACAACTCTGATGAACTTTACGCATGGATTTTTTGTTCAAGCCCTGTATGGCCATATCGCAACCGGGAGGGGTTTCATTCTCACTAAAAATCATGTGACGCGTATGCAGATTTGATGTGGTTTGGCTGGCATGGACATTCAACCCTGAACCACTAATATGTCCAAGAAAAGGTTCATAATGGATATGTGTTGTATATGTTTTCAATGAGAGGATGTCAATTGTTCGATTGTAATTTGAATCAATAGACCAGGAATGGGCAGTTCCATCTGGCAAGGCTGACCAGACCTAGATATGTACTCTGAACATGATAGAAATCCATTGCAAACAGAATCTGCAACCCTTCACATTCCCTTTTTCATATGGCAACGCCATGTTTACAAGGTATTCTTGCCAACTTCCAATTGTCGACATATTTTGTAGGAGATATGGCGAAAGGTGCTCATGCAAGCACCGAAAAGCCTGTTAGTTGTCGCCTATAATTACATTGAAAAAGGACTATAAAATGTAAAGCCCCAGTGAATGCACATCGAATTCTGCTGCTACCAAACAACAAATTGCATTGAATAGACTATCTCCACAGCTAGACACAACAGTTGTTTCTAGGTGTAAACCATGGGAGTCTATGCGATGCATAATCCGTTTTCACTGTGATTCAAGGTCTTTGCAAATGAGGGACAAGTAAATATGATCTTCTTCAACATTGCATATGGACAATCTTTTGTAAAGTAGTGGTTCATAATGACCACTGACAACATTGGTATCATGGAACAAGATGCAATATGGATTGTCAGATGTTGTTTTGTTGAATAGTAAATATCTTGTTTTTCTTGTCAATGACCATATTCCAATTGATATATTGAGCCACTTAGACAGCCACCGTATACAAAATGTATCTCCCCAAAGTCCCCTCTCATGTGCAGGCAGAATTGGGGATGTAGACAACCGAATATTTGAAAAATACATTTGGACATCATGTATTCCATGCAACTGCCGAAGAAAATCAGATTTCAGTTCATATTCATATGACTCAAATGCCTTAGTGTCGCCATTTCTTAAACATCCCAAGAAATAATCTATCAATCCATTGCGCAGGTCGGTCGAGGAATAGAGAGAATGTAGTAGAAATTGAAATGCATCGAAAAGGCAATCCCCTACAGTATACGAGAATGCATCCAATCTAAAAAGCCCATTGCTATGAAAAACCTCATCAATGTTGTCATGTATAATGGAGTGTGTATCTGTTTCATACGACTCAACATCTATTACTTCTTTCATCTTTTGAGCTGTCATTTTGAAGCTTGTTGTTAGATACTTTCAGTTTGCATGAAAACATAAAACAGGGGAAAAAGGAATAAAAGTATGAAAAAAAAAGGAAAGAAAAATAGGAAAACTACAAGCGTGGAACTGGGTACCAATCCCTGTATGTATCTTTCAGCCTTCTTCTTGTCAACTTCAATCCCCCCTAGTCCCCGTAGCAGACGAGAAGAAAACAAACCCACACTGGAAAGAGAACCAAACAAAAAGAAACAACGCAAATAAATAACACCATAAATTTACTCAGCAGAAAGATCAATTTGAACCTATCCATGGCGTGCATCCTACAAGTTTCTCAGAGCCAAAAAAAAGTACTGCAAAATACAAAGGACAGGACAAAGGCAACATCTGGACGCATTTTTCCGACCCACAAAATAAAACCATTCCCTGTGTCTAGACCCCGACGGATGGTTCCCTCTTCTGATAGCTCTAAACTACTTTTTGAAAACCCCTTTGCATTGCAATTTTTGAAATAACTATGGATGTGGAAGACGGCATATGAATATGCATGGTTTCCAGGAACAGAAATTAAGAGCACAGAGAAACATGGTCTGCAGCAAAATTTTGAGGCAGGGACTCCCACCATTCAAAAATACCAACGAAATGATGGCACTTAAACTTACCTGTCAACGAGGGATGATAACAGATCAGACCCAAAAACTGCAAACCGCAACAACAGGTCCAACAACTTTCAAAGTTGAAGAACAACAAACCAGTGACAACCACGAAGAGGTCCAACTGCAACTGCAGGACCTCAACTTTGCAAAGTTGAATCAAACAAGAACAAGGATCATGGAACGAACCAACGAACAAGCAACGACCATTGAACCATTGATGCCGACAGAGAACAATTCAACGCAATTTCACTGCAAACAACACCATAAAAAATGGAACGAAACTGCATTGCAACTCCTTTGTACAATAAACATTTAAGACTAGCAGACCTGTTAGGTAAACACTTAAGACTGTCAGAATCGTCGAACAACATAGTCCTGTGCAAACATTTAAGAAAAAATGTAGTGTGGCAGGTCTCTTGTCTCGAAGCACGCTAGAATAAAGCAAAAATCAGACATAGTAATATGCTAGAGAATGCATTCTACCTAGCAGAAAATGCTAAAGCAAACATTCGAACTAATGCTAGCATTAATCCACCTTCGACCAATGCATAAGAAAATATATGATTCAAAAAGACCATATAAGATGAAATACTTTGGATATGCCAACATATATAACATTGGGAATAGCAAAGCTAACAATAAGACCTCCAATTCGTTGTCCAATCAGATCATGACAAATATCGTACTTTTTATTATATAAAACTCAGTGTTTTCAGTTTCTTGGTTCCAACAATAGATAATATGGAAATATTTGTGGTCAATGGACAATCTAATATGAGGTCAATGAATTATTGATCGATGTAGTCCCTCTATGCCTACGCTAGGGACTAATAAGTTATTTAAAATACATGAAAGAAACATTAATAAAATATAACTCAATACACAATTTAAAAAATAAATAAATATAATATAAATATTTTTTATTTAAAAATCATGTTTTAGTTTTAACATATAAATTGAAAAAATATATCTCAATAATTTAAAAATATATATATCCTAAAATAAATACAATGTTTCTAAATATTAAAATATTTTCATTAAATTATGTTAAATAAATTATTAGTTGAACACTTTTTTTAAGTCTTAATTTATAATACTCTTTCCATATATGATTTTTTAATTTAAACTAGAAAATAAAATTATTTATTACATTTTATTTTATATTAATTATAAATTCATTTTTAACATTAAAATAATGTTTTAATGTTAAAGGGACATAAAAATAAATTGTCAACCATGAGCCTGACAATCTGCCTCTTCAATCCACAACAACCAAAATCGGATAAGGCAAAAGGGATCACTCAACAAATTACAGAGGTTCACAAAGGAAAAAATGATTCTCATTGCGTACTTGTTCAGTGTGTGCGTGAGAGTGATCAAGGAAAATGGTGAGAATGGTCAACTTGCAGGATCGTGAGAGAGCTACAATGGTGAGAGAGAACTCCTCAGGAAGGTGGACATAATGGTTTGTGAACCTCCAACAACGATGGAACTTCCCACATAAATATGCATGTGTCCTCGGTGACACTTGGCTCTCCAGGAGTATGCTCCTCTCCACTTGGAGTTTTTTCCTCTCCCCAAAGAAACTTAGGATAACTAGGTTTATTTCCCAACTTTAGTAGTTTTCAAGAATAGCTTATAATATTCCCTTGGGTTAATCCCTCAAGCTTAGCCCCTCTTTCCTATCTTCTCAGCCGCATCCCTTTCCCTACCCAGTGGAGCTTAGTCCCCCGTATCTCTTTCTTCGTGGTTGGTCTACACACAACGATGTATTTTATTAATAATCTGCATAATTACATATACAAAATCAGACCCACTGGCCTTAGCATCTAGGCTCTCCGGCCTAATAAACACATAGTCCTACTAGCTTATAATTACTTGGCTCACCAACCTACAAACATAATTACATTTCACAGGGGCTTGGCCTTGGGGTATTACACTTTATATTTCTATATATAAACAATAAAAGTACAGATAAGTCAATGGGGGTCTGCCAAAATGAAAACCAAACACCACACCAGACAAAACTATAACTTTATATACTACCAACCAAAATTGGCAGACATCAAAGTGTCATAATGAGATTTGGGTGAGGGTCTGCCAAAACAGAAACAAGAGCCTTCGCCAACCAAAGTAGTGCGTTCAAACCCCACTATTGCATCAAATATTTAAAAAACAAACCGACTATAAGAAGACTTAGCTCAAAATAAAACATATTTGTATCTCTTGTTTGACAAAAAATTTTATACCAAACTGAGAACAACAAAAGAGATTGAAATTTCCTTCCAATAGTTTAATTCCCTTAATGGTGTTATTGTTATCTATTTTGAATTTCTCAACTGCCTGAGGAACCATCTCCTTTACAATCCAATAGTTTTTCTCTAGCTTGAAGTACTTCATTTCCCTAGTTCTTTTAAACTTCGGATCCTTGACACGGGCTTTGAATTCTCTCACAATGTCCACATCAAAGGTGCAATGTCGTTGGCACCGGAATTCTTCCTCTATCTTTCTCTCATCTGAGAAAATATTTTTTAACCAGGTCCTAGCCATCCATGCCACCATTATCACCCTGGTGTGATTGACCGGGCCTTAGGGAGGAGGCCTCCTTTTTTTTCCCTTTCTGGATGGTCTCCCTTAAACCTTTTCTGTCCATCCTACGTTGCTTTCTAAAAATGACCGAAACCAACCCGAATTTCCCTTTCTTACTGATTCCTACTAGTTGAAGTTGCCCCCTTAAGTCCAACCTTTTATTCTTTGTCCAAGTACTTCTCTGGATAGGAACTACGAAATGCTAGAGAGTCTACCCAATTCCCTAATCCTATGTGGTTTCCCATTTTAGTCTTACAGGAGGATGACGCCACAGGATGGCCTTATCAGGTTGCCACCTCCACAACCAGTCCCAAATGCCTTGAACTTCAGGGTCTGTCTTCCAACTGAGACGATCCATTGTACTCAAATTTTCCAAAATTGAGCCAATACCTTGGTCATATACCTTTATATAACTCTGCATATTGACTCCATAAGGGCAGAGTATTTTCATTAATTCTTCCCTAGGCTTCATTCTAGAGAGTGTTTTCATCATGGTACCTCCACCCTGATTCCCATAACTAACCTCCATTCTGCAGATCCTATTTCAATCATCGTCATGTACTTATCGCATGCTCGACTGATTGTGACTTGCGCTCGCTTGATGACGAGTCTCCCACTCGAGCACTAATGAAACCACTCGTCCTATCCAAGGCCCCACTGGAACATACATAATATCAAGATTTAAAGTGGGTGATGTCAACACAAATATCGACAAGCCCATCATGATTTCCCCCTCCATGGTCCAGGCCACTTACCCCTTCTTCCATCCCTCCAGGTGTCTATGTTGTCTTGTTAAGCCTCCACGTGGTTGGTTTGGCCACAACTTCTAGCACCCTATCTGATGGATTGTTCATCAAAACTTACTTTAACTTAATAATTAAGTATTATTTTTTCTAATTCATTTTTTTGTTTGAATTAAAATTTGTCATATTTCTTTATTATATGAATTTTTATAAGTTAAATATTTTTTTTTTCCATAGGAAAACAAATTCCCATTTTTATATTCAATAAAGAGTACAAAAATACATTCTTCATTTTCCAACCATTGCCTATTTAATTCCTATAACTCCCCCATTGTCCAGTTACTACTAGAAACCTTTATTATTGGAAACACAAATTTCACAACTAAAAAAATCGTTCGAGCCTTTGCCACATTTTTTATTACCTATAATTCATGTAGGTATTATCTATTTTATGTTATTAGTACCCAAAAAGAAAAAAAAAGAAACATGAGAAATTATCAATTCTTAAATTGATCTTACAAAGACTCTCAAAAATTTGAGCTCACTCCCTCAGAAAATTCTATCATAAGTATTTCACCTATATCCATCAGTAAACCTTCCTTTTACAATGTGTCAACCTTCTCATTTAATTCTCTCTATATATGAGTGATAGTGAAGTTCGTAAAGACTACAATGATCTCCTTTAAATGTAGAGCTAAAGCTTGAAACACGACATTGTTGATTGATTGTGATCCTTTCATTGAACTTACGACCACAGAGAATCCCCATATATTTGGACATCTCTCACCCAACTATTATATGCTAACATGAAAATAAAATCTAAAACCAACAAATTTGCAATATTGTTTGATCTCTTACTACTACTCGATTTCAAGTTATAATAGTGTGAGTCTAAAAGAAACAAAAGTACTTTGAATCCACATTGTTTATCATCCNAGGGGCTTGGCCTTGGGGTATTACACTTTATATTTCTATATATAAACAATAAAAGTACAGATAAGTCAATGGGGGTCTGCCAAAATGAAAACCAAACACCACACCAGACAAAACTATAACTTTATATACTACCAACCAAAATTGGCAGACATCAAAGTGTCATAATGAGATTTGGGTGAGGGTCTGCCAAAACAGAAACAAGAGCCTTCGCCAACCAAAGTAGTGCGTTCAAACCCCACTATTGCATCAAATATTTAAAAAACAAACCGACTATAAGAAGACTTAGCTCAAAATAAAACATATTTGTATCTCTTGTTTGACAAAAAATTTTATACCAAACTGAGAACAACAAAAGAGATTGAAATTTCCTTCCAATAGTTTAATTCCCTTAATGGTGTTATTGTTATCTATTTTGAATTTCTCAACTGCCTGAGGAACCATCTCCTTTACAATCCAATAGTTTTTCTCTAGCTTGAAGTACTTCATTTCCCTAGTTCTTTTAAACTTCGGATCCTT
The DNA here is from genome assembly GCA_000966675.3 of Picea glauca. Lineage (NCBI taxonomy): Eukaryota > Viridiplantae > Streptophyta > Pinopsida > Pinales > Pinaceae > Picea > Picea glauca. Next base: position 28,226 of record JZKD02S1842682.1, read on the forward strand.
GACACGGGCTTTGAATTCTCTCACAATGTCCACATCAAAGGTGCAATGTCGTTGGCACCGGAATTCTTCCTCTATCTTTCTCTCATCTGAGAAAATATTTTTTAACCAGGTCCTAGCCATCCATGCCACCATTATCACCCTGGTGTGATTGACCGGGCCTTAGGGAGGAGGCCTCCTTTTTTTTCCCTTTCTGGATGGTCTCCCTTAAACCTTTTCTGTCCATCCTACGTTGCTTTCTAAAAATGACCGAAACCAACCCGAATTTCCCTTTCTTACTGATTCCTGCTAGTTGAAGTTGCCCCCTTAAGTCCAACCTTTTATTCTGTGTCCAAGTTCTTCTCTGGATAGGAACTACGAAATGCTAGAGAGTCTACCCAATTCCCTAATCCTATGTGGTTTCCCATTTTATTCTTACAGGAGGATGACGCCACAGGATGGCCTTATAAGGTTGCCACCTCCACAACCAGTCCCAAATGCCTTGAACTTCAGGGTCCGTCTTCCAACTGAGACGATCCATTGTACTCAAATTTTCCAAAGTTGAGCCAATACCTTGGTCATATACCTTTATATAACTCTGCATATTGACTTCGTAAGGGTAGAGTATTTTCATTAATTCTTCCCTAGGCTTCGTTCTAGAGAGTGTTTTCCTCATGGTACCTCCACCCTGATTCCCATAACTAACCTCCATTCTGTAGATCCTATTTCAATCATCGTCCTGTACTTATGGCATGCTCGACTGATTATGACTCGCGTTCGCTTGATGACGAGTCTCCCACTCGAGCACTAATGAAACCACTCGTCCTGTCCAAGACCCCACTGGAACATACATAATATAAAGATTTAAAGTGGGTGATGTCAACACAAATATCGACAAGCCCATCATGATTTCCCCCTCCATGGTCCAGGCCACTTACCCCTTCTTCCATCCCTCCAGGTGTCTATGTTGTCTTGTTAAGCCTCCATGTGGTTGGTTTGGCCATAACTTCTAGCACCCTATCTGATGGATTGTTCATCAAAACTTACTTTAACTTAATAATTAAGTATTATTTTTTCTAATTCATTTTTTCTTTTGAATTAAAATTTGTCATATTTCTTTATTATATGAATTTTTATAAGTTAAATATATATTTTTTTCCATAGGAAAACAAATTCCCATTTTTATATTCAATAAAGAGTACAAAAATACATTCTTCATTTTCCAGCCATTGCCTATTTAATTCCTATAATCCCCCCATTGTCCAGTTACTACTAGAAACCTTTATTATTGGAAACACAAATTTCACAACTAAAAAAATCGTTTGAGCCTTTGCCACATTTTTTATTACCTATAATTCATGTAGGTATTATCTATTTTATGTTATTAGTACCCAAAAAGAAAAAAAAAGAAACATGAGAAATTATCAATTCTTAAATTGATCTTACAAAGACTCTCAAAAATTTGAGCTCACTCCCTCAGAAAATTCTATCATAAGTATTTCACCTATAGCCATCAGTAAACCTTCCTTTGACAATGTGTCAACCTTCTCATTTAATTATCTCTATATATGAGTGATAGTGAAGTTCGTAAAGACTACAATGATCTCCTTTAAATGTAGAGCTAAAGCTTGAAACACGACATTGTTGACTAATTGTGATCCTTTCATCGAACTTACAACCATAGAGAATCCCCATATATTTGGACATCTCTCACCCAACTATTATATGCTAACATGAAAATAAAATTCAAAACCGACAAATTTGCAATATTGTTTGATCTCTTACTACTACTTGATTTGAAGTTATAATAGTGTGAGTCTAAAAGGAACAAAAGTACTTTGAATCCACATTGTTTATCATCCCCCTGACACGCATGATTGAAAAAACCCCAGCAACAACGTTTATCAATCGATAGCTTCCCTACCCGTCGAGGGAGTTTGGAGTTTTCATTTTGTTTAACCAAAGTATAGAGTGCCACTACTTTCAAGAAAACCTAAAAGGTTGGAATCACCATATCTACAAATAAACGATTGGTACAGGATGACCATACCCCCTATATAACAAGAAAAAGAAAAACTCTAAAATCCTTTAACTTTGGTCTAGTAAACTAGATCTAGAGAAACTGCCATCAAATCATTGGTACCCTCCCTTCACTATATATTCACCTCAAGCCTTATTCTTAGTCCAAACATGACTATCACTCTCGCCATGAACTCTTATGTGCGATATTTTTAATTCTAAAAGGAGGGATTCTCATTCCCTCTTTCATTCACTAGCTATCCCAAATTCCATATCCAACTCCCATGCTTGTGACCATATGTTCATTATATATGGAGCATTAAAGTCCTTTAATGAATGAATGATCAGAGGTCCTCGTAAATGTTATACCAATTCATTTAACAATATGACTTGGCTAACACATCCCATATGGTTCACACACCCACCCTCACTACTTCTCCATTACCCACATTCCAACCCAAATATGTACCTATCATTGAGAAGGAAGAAGCAATTACATTCCAATGAGCAGAGCCATTTTTCCAAGACTTATCATCTCTCCTTATCCAAGTCAGGATAGAATTAGGTTCTATATATTTATGAGATATCATCTTGTTCCAAATATTTTCCTTACTTATAAGATTCCATAGAGACTTACCAACCAACACAGTTCTAAAAGAATGAACATTTATGAGACCCCACCCACCTTCCTCCTCAGGTTTCCCAATTAACTTCCAGTTCACCCAATGGACTCCCTCCTGCACTAATGTTCCACTCCAATGAAATTTTATGCTTAATCTTCTTCTCTTCTCTAATACACCTTTACAAATGTGAGTCAAGTATTGCCAATAGATCGAGATTTCTCCCATAACTAATTTGACCAAAATCAGTCTACCTCCTCTAGACAACTAGCGATAACACAAATGGTTTATCCTCATCCCTATCTTTCCAATTATCCATCTTTAATCATATTTTTTGTACACATTTGTCTTGAGAAAAAACCCAAGATATTTAAACCTTTCATTAAAATCTGAGACCTAGAAATGAAATACATCGATTAATTATTATCTAATTCTATCTTCCACTCCATTGAAGCAAAGAACTAATTTGTCCACATTTATCAACATCCTTGTCACCTTCTTATACAGATTTAGANAATGTTCCACTCCAATGAAATTTTATGCTTAATCTTCTTCTCTTCTCTAATACACCTTTACAAATGTGAGTCAAGTATTGCCAATAGATCGAGATTTCTCCCATAACTAATTTGAACAAAATCAGTCTACCTCCTCTAGACAACTAGCGATAATACAAATGGTTTATCCGCATCCCTATCTTTCCAATTATCCATCTTTAATCATATTTTTTGTACACATTTGTCTTGAGAAAAAACCCAAGATATTTAAACCTGTCATTAAAATCTGTGACCTGGAAATGAAATACATCGATTAATTATTATCTAATTCTATCTTCCACTCCATTGAAGCAAAGAACTAATTTGTCCACATTTATCAACATCCTTGTCACCTTCTTATACAGATTTAGAATGTCCTCTAGTGCATGTCCCTCAGCCATGGACTGATTTGTAAATAGAAATACATCGCCTACAAACAACAAATGCATAAGCATAAGACCCCCTCCCACTCTTATTCCTTTCATCCTTCCATTCCTCCTTGATTATGAGATAGCACAAATCAACCCCTCTTCCACTAATAAAGAGAGATACAACAACAAAGGGCACCCCTGATGGAGACCATGACTAGGCTTAAAAAACTGAGAAGTAAACGTTACCATTAACATGAACCAAAAATGATACATATATAATACATGCCATTATCCAATCAACCAGATTTAGTGTGAAGTTGATATGTACAAAAATCATTCTTAGATACAACCAACAAACTCGATCATAGCCTTTGATAAATCAAGCTCCGCCACCATTGAACTTTGTTTTTTTGTCTTTGTGCTATGAAAAACATTATGCACTAAACCAACTACATCATGTATATTTCTTCCTTCTAGAAAACTAAGTTGCTCTAGAGAGATAACTTTCAACAATAATTTATTTAATCTCATAGATAATATTTAAGCAATAATTTTGTGAACATAGTTACATAAAGAAATCAGTCTAAACTCACCAAAGTTTGTTGGATTATCAAATTTCCAGATCAGGGCGATAAAATTAGAGTTGAAATTTGGGAGGACCCTTCTAGACTGGAAAACCTCCTCTACCACCTTTTGTAAATCCTCTCCCAACATCTTGAAGAAATATATGAAAAATTATGTCATCCACCCATATGGCCTAAGGCGTTTCCATTTTTGAAGGATCACTAGGACAACAGAAAGTTCCTAAAGGCTAACTCCCTCAAACAACTCCTCATTGTCTTCATCCGAGACTAACCTTGGGAAAAAGGAACACACCTTCACTATATTCACTAGATTCACCCCTTTAGTCTCCTTGTAGATGTTGGAGAAATGTCANACATCCCCTCATTGACATGGACAAGCTTTCAGAAGGATCGCAGAGAGAACAAGAGATTAAGAAGATTGCCCGGGCTTGTGAAGAATGGGAGCTCTTCCAGGTATCATTTGATCAACTCATGCTTTCTTGCTGTTATGCTTTCTTGCTGTTATGAAATGCCTTGGAAGAAATAACTAAATAATATTGTGGTGGGCATTTTGTAGGTTGTGAAAAAACGGTATTCCCAACTCATTAATAGATGGTGTTAAGAGAGTTGGCAAGGAGTTTTTCATGTTCCTTTGGAGGAGAAATAGAAGTATTCAGTGAAGCCAGTATTGGAAGTAATGCTTCCATGAGCGTTAGAATAATGTTTACTTTAGAGATAGGTTTCAGATTTGTTGGAAGTTGTTGAAAAATTATCTCAACCACTATCTCTATGTTAGGAATCAGTTAGATCTGAAAGCAATTATATAAATGTAATGTAGCTAAATTGAAATGTGTAATACTACTTTCTATATAAAATCTGAAAGCAACTATATAAATGTCATGTAGCTAAATTGAAATGTGTAATACAATACTACTTTCTATATAAATGTGATGTGATGTAGCTAAATTAAAATGTATAATACAATACTACTTTTTGTGTGCATTTTGTATGCTATGGCTGTTGTTCCAAATTTCATTTTGGTATTAGAGTTTTTTCTGGCCTGACTCCATTGCGGGAGGGCCACGAAGATGTGAGAGATATGATTGATGATTCTATGTAAATATGTAGGAGATAAGAGTGTATTTCTGTGTTTGTGTTTGAGAGTGTTAATTCGGTTGCGTGTAAGAGAAGCGTTGCATAAAAGAGAGTTACAACAATCATCTTCTGTGTGTAATCTGGTGAGGAAGGAGCCACTGCAATGAGTTGAGGATTGTTCACCGCCCATGTGAATCCATCGTTGTTGTTGTGGGGAATGTTGCTGGAGTCAACATAGAACAACGGTTGCGTGGAAACAAACCCATTAATATGCCCTCTAATATTGTGTTATATGCCCACCATATTGACAGCTCCCTATTTTTCCTTCATATCTAAAATTTGATGCCCAAGGATTAATGTCACAGCCATGCTTTTGTAGCTGCCAGACAGAGTCATCATTTGTTGGGTTACATGAGCCCATGTCAATATGAAGGAGATTGCAGATCCGTTGAGATGCAGCCAATGTAGAAGGAGGAGCGGTGGACCATTTGTTGGGTTACATGAGCCCATGTCAATATGAAGGAGATTGCAGATCCGTTGAGATGCAGCCAATGTAGAAGGAGGAGCTTCAAGATCGTTAGTTATAGGTTATCCTTTTGTATATTCTTGTAGATGTGTTTAAACAAGGTCAGTTGTATGATTGATTGCTGAAAATATCCAGTAATTAGATCACTATCCTATATAACTATTGAAATTTGCTCTTCGAGGGAATTCCACAGATGGTAGTGTATCCATAGGATAATTCAGTATCGAGATTGTCCCTCAGAACATTAAGAAGCGTTAATTCTACAAATTCGTCAATGATGGTCACAAGTGTTGTTGTCTTAAATGAGTTGAATGGGAAGCTTGAAGTTGTGGAGAAGAAAGAGCGTATACCGGAAGATTTCAGAGTGGATAGGAGTGTTGATGAAGACCATATCAAGTCAAATATCTATGTTGAAATTTGAGTATTGTAATTATGATATAATATTTGTAATGCAAGCAATAAGGGAGGATGAGCATTAGAATAATGCTTACTTTAGAGATTGGTTTCATATTTTTTGGAGGTTGTTGAGAGACTATCTCAACCGCTATCATGTTAGGAATCAGTTAGATCTGAGAGCAACAATATAAATTTGATGTAGCTAAGTTGAAATGTGTAATACAATACTACTTTTTGTGTGCATTTTGTATGCTATGGTTGTCATCCCAAATTCCATTTGCCAGGAGATCTTCAGGGCTATGGCTTGACATTTGTCGTGTCTGAACAAAAAAAGATAGATTGGAGTGACTTGTTGGGTTTTATAATGTCTCCTTCTGATTATGGAGATTTGAATGTATGGCCCGCTTAACTTGTTGATTTCAGGTGCAGTTCAAATATCTTTACATTGGTAAATGGAAGATACAAAAGCATATAACATCAGGCAATGACATATTGTTGTAGAGATAGACTATCGATTGGAGTCTTTTCTGCTCCTTAATTCTAAACGGAGAGCATAGATCGATCCAACACAAGAACTCATTGATCAAACTCATCCATGCTTGTTCAAAAATTTTATTCATGAAGATTACATAAAATATTATTTCTCTTCCAGACTGGAGGAGAAGCATTCATTGTATGAATATGTTGGTATTTGTTGGGCAGTGGAAGCAAAACATAGCATAAACAAGAAAGATTAAACACGCATAAAACCAAGAACAACAATCACACAATTGACATAGTGATTTATGTGGAAACCCAATGCAAGAAAAAACCACGAGCAATGATATTCAATATTCTTATTATTCAAGGGAGAATTCCAATAGTCAATATCAAACAGACAATCATTCTCTCCTCACACACACTTTGCTCTCTACAGACCTTGCACTCTAACCTCTATGGGTATGCTCATATTTATAACATCTATCACTTAGTTACACAAACTGATCGTGAATAGATCACATAGTTACACAAACAATTCATAAATAGATTACACAATTTACAATGAGTGCATGTATGCACATTCCTAATTTAGTTTAAATGCATGTTCATGTGAGTGCATGAGGAAATTCATTGGCATGTTTCCAACAATCTCCATTTTGACAACAATTTACCTGATATATCATGCCCTGAATTAATTCATCACCTTTTTTGCAAGCCAAGAGAAGTCAAACACCATCGTAGCTTTTCTAACAAACTGGTTTCATAAAAATGTTTGCAGAAATCACTTTTGTGTGGGATTTTTCTAGAGCCACTCCCCTGCCATCAACAACCTGTATTAGAAAATGGTACTTAACATAAATATGTTTCGTCTTATTGTGATAAGATGGATTTCTAGCAAAATGAATAACACTTTGACTATAACAAAATACTTTCACCTTGTCCTGCATCCTTCCAAACTCTCCCAACAAACCCTATAACTAAATTGTGACCTTGCATGCATGCGAAGCAGCCATTTACTCTGCCTCGGTAGTGGATAAGGAGACTATGTTTTGAAGCTTTGACATCCAACTAACAGGTCCTCCTGCAAGAGTAAAGATATATCCTGAAGTGGATCTCCTTTTTTCCAAGTCACCTGCAAAATCTGAATCTACATAACCGCAAACTGAATCTCTAAAACCATCATAGGTGATAGAATAACTTCTTTTTCCTCTAAGATATTGAAGCACCGATTTCACTACTTCTCAATGCTCTTTTTCTAGATTTTCCATGTATCCACTGACAACACCAACTACAGGTGAAATATCTGGTCTAGTATTCACCATTGCATACATCAAAATTTCCACTGCATTATCATATGGTACAGGAGACATATAATCCTTTTCGTCATCATTACTAGGACATAAACTTGAGGAAATCTTGAAATTGGAATCCAAAGGGATCTGTACGGGTTTCACATTATTCATACTGAATATCATAAGTATTTCTCCACATACTTTTGTTGTGATAACCATAGCTTACCATTTTTCCCATCTCTGTGTATCTCCATGCCTAAGATTTGTTTTGTTTCTCCTAGATCATTCATATCAAATGCCCTAGCCAAATGAGCCTTTAACCGGTTGATTTCAACCATGATTTTGCTTGCCACAAGCATATCATCAACATATAACACCAACATAATGAATATTCCATTTTCCAACTTTTTAAAGTAAACATAATGATCATATTCAATTCTTGTAAAATTTAGGCTCACCATGAAGGAATCAAACTTCTTGTACCATTTCCTAGAAGACTATCTCAAGCCATACAATGACTTCTTGAGTTTGCAAACAAACCTCTTATTGTGATCCTAAACAAACCCTTCTGGTTGTTCCATATATATATATATATATCCTCATCTAAATCTCCATGTAGAAATGTTTTTTCACATCTAACTACTCTAACTCAAGATCAAGTAAAGCAACTAGTGCTAACACAACACGAACTGAAACAAGCTTCACAACTAGTGAAATGATCTCATGAAAATCAATACCTTCATTTTGAGAATACCCTTTTTCTACCAGACTTACTTTATACCTTTCGACTTTATCATCAACACCCTTTTTCAGTTTGTAGACCCACTTGCAGTCGACAACCTTCCTGTCCTTTGGAAATTCTACCAGGTCCCATGTTTTATTCATCTCTAACGCATCCATTTCTTCTTTCATATCTTTCTTCCATTGAGCACTTTCATATACCTTAATTTCTTCCTGAAAAAAACTAGGTTCTCCATCAATAGAAACCAAAGCCATATATGAAACATAATCATCATACCTTGTAGGAGGATTCCTGGCCTGTGAAGATCTCCTTAAAGATGGTTGAGGCATATCCTCAGTTTCCTGGATATTTTTTGCATCTTCATCTTCTTCTTCTGGAACTTCTTCATGCTCCTCTCTTTCTGAAGATGACTGAGTTTCCAACTAAACTTGTTGAACTTGCGATACTTGTTCTTGTCTCACTTCAACATCTACCAGTTCTGATTTTAAGAGTGAGGATTCATCAAATACTACATCTCTGCTTATGATGAGTTTGTGGGGAGTAGGATCCCACAATCTATACCCCTTAAATTCATCACCATAACCAACAAAGACATATTTCTTTGATCTAGGATCTAACTTAGAAAGTTGATCTTTAGAAATAAGAGCATAAGCATCACAACCAAATATTCTCATATTTGAAAAATCACACGAATGACCTACCCATACCTCTTATGGAATCTTACAGTTTATTCCAGTTGATGGTGACCGATTCATCAGATAGCATGTTGTAAGAACTGCTTCTTCCCACAATTCTTGTTGCATCTTGGCATTATTGAGCATGCTCCTTTCTCTCTCTAGAAAATTCTTATTCATGCGTTCAACAACACCATTCTGTTGAGGAGTATAAACCGTGGTCTTATGCCTTTCGATCCCATATTCCTTGCAATATTTCTCAAATTCCACAAATGTGAACTCACCTCCATTATCTATCCTTACACACTTGATTGATCTGTCAGTGCTCTTTTCAACCAAATCTCTGAATTGCTTAAAAGTATTAAATACATCAACTTTTCTTTTAAGTAAATAGACCAAAAACTTTCTAGAGTAAGCATCTATAAATGTCACAAAATATGACGATCCCCCAAAAGAAACAATAGGGGATGGTCCTGAAACATATGAATGAATGTAATCAAGAATACCTTTGCTTATATGCCTTCTTGTTTTAAAATTCTATCTACATTGTTTTCCAAAAACACAATACTTGCAGAAATTCAAATTCAGAAACTTCAAACTTGGAAGTGACTTACAATGAACCAGTACCTTAATCCTTTGTCACTAATATGACCCAAACGTTGATGCCATAAATGGACAAAGTCACTTGCATCTTCAGATGCTACCACTGCTTGATTTACCTCTTTCCTTCCTTCAAGCTAATAAAGGTTCTCGATCCTCTTTTCCTTCATGACTACTAAGATGCCTTTGGACACCTTCAATACTCCACCTTGAGATATACACTTGTAACCAGCATAATCTAGAACTCCCAAAGATATCAAGTTATTTCTTAGTTCGGGAACATGCCTTACATCTATTAATGTTCTTACAGAACCATCATGCATTTTAATTCAGATGCTACCAACTCCAACAATTTTACAAGAAAAATAATTTCCCATAAAAGAAACACCATCATCAATAGATTGGTAAGTTGAGAACCAATTTTTATGAAGACACATGTGGCTGGATGCACCAGAATATAACAACCAATGCCAATGTTGATGTGAAACATCACAAGTAAACAATACCTCATCAACCATACATGAACTAGAACCTGAACTTGTTTCAACAACATTAGCTTCCTTTGCTTCTTTTGTGGAGTCCTCCTCTGTTGCATTATGTCTTTTCCATAAATCCTTCTTTAGATGCCTAGATTTTCCACAGAACCAACATTTATGCTTACTCTTCTTTCCTTTTGACTTAGACCTCAATGTACCTCTCTGATTTTTCCCTCTTTCTGTAGACCAAACTCTGACCACCATTGTTTATGTAGATCTAACTCTGATCCCCTTATTGACATGGCCAAGATTTCAGAACGATCGCAAAGAGAACAAGAGATTAAGAAGATTGCTCAGGCTTATGAAGAATGGGAGCTCTTCTAGGTATCATTTGATCAACTCATGTTTTCTTGCTGTTATGAACTGTCTTGGAAGAAATAATTAAATATATTGTGGTGGGAATTTTGTAGGTTGTGAATCACGATATTCCCAACTCATTAATAGATGGTGTTAATAGAGTTTGCAAGGAAGTTTTCATGTTCCTTTGGAGGAGAAACAAAAGTATTTAGTGAAGCCAGGGATATGGCCTAACATTCATCCTGTCTGAACAAAAAAAGATGGATTGGAGTGACTTGTTGGGTTTGATAATGTCTCCTTCTGTTTATGGAGATTTGAATGTTTGGCCCGCTCAATCAGTTCAAACATCTTTACATTGCTAAATTTTATAATATGCTCAACCTGTTAATTTCAGGTGCATTCCAAATATCTTTAGATTGCTACATTTTATAATGCACACATGCTTATATAATTTTTTACCCGTACTAAAAGTAAAATTAAAACATCATCTCCTTTCTTTTAAAAAG
>JZKD02S1842693.1:26625-40560 GCA_000966675.3 Picea glauca
TAGCCACCCTAAATAGAAAGAGCCCCCCATCGAGGTGACAGTGGGTGGGGAAGCTCCTGTTATGCCAGTTTGACTCTTGCCTTTCAAAGCTACTTGACCTATACTACAAACTAAGCGATAACATTTTGGCGCCATTGCCGGGGAACACTAAGTCAATCTTCCTCAACGAAAAAACCTTTGGTAAGACTTGCCTCAGAGACCTTTTCCTACAATCTTACCTGGCTACTCCACTACATTTTTTCCCCTATTCTTTGGTAGTTTCAAGAAAACTATCTGGCGACTCCACTGATGACGAAGCCAACAAGGACTTCACAATGGGATCCTGAGAGCTATAAACCTTTAGAAATGAGAAAAATCCCAGGATACCCAAGACAAATGCCCCCGATATCCAAAAAAAGATGGCTCCCTAAATTCACTGGTGGCAATGGGGAAAGAGATGACTTTCATATGAATGAATTTTATTCTTACTTTATGCTCCACCCTGTCGATGATGATGATGAAGATGTAGTGATGAAATTTTTTTCAAACACTCTCCATGGAAATGCTAAGAAGTGGTATGATAACCTTCCTAATGCTAGCATCACCTCTATGAACCAGTTGGAATAAGTCTTTCTTGAAGAATGGGGCATTCAGTCAAAAGAGATCTCAGTGCTTCTAAAATTTTTTGAGCATATAAAGCAAACTGAGAATGAAACCCTATTTGAATTTCAGAACAGGTTTGAGGACACTCTACATCAAAATCCTGCAAGCCATCGTCCTGAAAAAGAGTATGTGGTCCATCTCTATACCCATGTGATATTGGCTCACTTAGGTTTTCCCCTCAGTAAAAGGGCCCCAAAAACTCTCAATGAAGCTTATGGCATGGCTAAAGGAATTGAACATAATATCTTCTCATCAGGTATGAAGGACCTCTTCACTACGGGTACTCTTACTATGGAAAGTTTGTACTCCCATGAAGAATTTATTGATGATTTCCAAGAACCCTTTTCTCCTACACAATAAAAGAAAGATGAGGTTAGTGGCATTCCATTTCAAGATGCCAATGACACCTTGATCCTTGATTCAGAAAATGAAGGAGAAAAGAAAGTTTTGAACGAAGTTGATGGTCCTTGCTGTGCAATCGAAGATAAAGAAACAATCCATGAGGATGAAACAATGACACATGCCGAAAACACCAAAGTCCTCGAAGATCCTACGCGGAAAGAAAAAGTGAGTTACCCTCCTCTCCTAATTTTTGATGATGCTTTACCTTGTGATGAAAAGGAGGAGGAGGATGCATTTTCAAATATTTCAAAACCTGCATGCTATGACACAGATAGTGACACTGTTGATAACATTGATGAGTTCATACATGTTGGGAGACGTAGGTGGGATATAGTTGGTTATGACCTGGATCTCATCTATGACACTGAGAGTCATTTCCAGTTGTTTCCCTCGCAATTGTCACAACAGACTATTTCTGACCAATGGAAACAAGGAGATGAGGTTTTTACTTGTACCTCTCAAGAAACCAAGGATGACCTAGTACCTCATTCTTCTGATGATTGTCAGTCTTACCTTGAGATTTTTGACGAGTACCCTTCTGAGCATTTGGACTCTTTTCATGAAGATAATTATCAACCACCGTTGTGCTCAGATTTTAATACAAGTAAGGATATTGTTTTCCTAAAGAAGGTTTCTCATGATTTTTCACCCCAACCACCTGCTATTACTTTGCCTTTCTTTTCCATTAAAGGTGTAGTTGGGAAGTACCTTTTTTATGTTGAGTTTCCTCCTGGGAAAACCCTAGACTCCAAGGGTCGGTTGGGTAATACTAGTTCCAATATTTTTTTCAACTTTCCCTTGATAGTTTTCCAGTCGTCTACTAAGTTATTTCCTTCCTTGACTTTAGAGCGTAAGGATGTCCTAGGTAAACAATTTATAGGCCCTTTGAGTCAGTTTTCTGAACCTTGTATTTTTCATGACCCTTTCTTGGATAGGATTGAGTACTTTTATCAGAGATGGATTTGGCAGGATTTTATCCCTCCCTCCTGCCTCCATGATTTGGATTATGACTTTTCTGATGATATGATATACATTGTAACTCATGACATTTTTGTGCTTGATTTATCACTGTTTTGGTTTATGATGAATCACAAAGGCAGGTGTCGAGGAACGTTATTGGGATGGCTTCATTGGTTGTTTGATTACGCTAACATGCATCCAACAGGTAAGTATAGGTGAATGTTTTACTTTCTATTTACATTTATGATTACTGCATATACATGTATTATTTTGCGGGGTGGCAATAACACCCCACCTTTTTTCGCTGATGTTTTCTTGTCAAGTGTGAGCAGGTCTACAGGTTTATGCCAGATATTGCTGAGGTTCTCATGCGCTCTATGGTGAGCACATGTCCTCGAGTTGGAGCCAGATGTTATCCCCGATATCTAGGGATAACTAGGAGATCATGTTTCGAGGCCCACATGTCCTAGACATGGAGTACCGAGAGCAGGATTGACCTGAGCATGGACCTGGAGGGCCCATCCTTCTTCTTCTTCACCAAACTTGTCCTGTCAGCAGCAACAGATTCCATCACCATCATCTTGGAATTGCATCGAAGAGGACTCTTGCTCCATGAGGTAATTGGTCCAAGGTATCATGGTATGTGTCATATTTGATCGTTATAACCCTCTTATATATGCATTAGGTTCCTTTGATTTCTGATGACTGCTTGGATCTTACACTAATCCACTTGACCATTGTTGGGGTGATTGATGGGGTGAATTAGCAAGCTAATGTTCATGGGTTTTGGTTAGCCACCAAGGGGGATTTGCAGATCCATCGTCCGCTCCCACCATTTATTCATTTTACATCTTATCTCCTGCACATCTATCCCATTCCCCTAGTCTGGCCATTAGGATGACCTTTGAGGGTTACACTTTGTCTTGTGGGAAGAAGGGGCTAAAGGCCCAGGGGGTAAAAGCAACTGGTAAAAAGATAAAATCCATAGAAAATAAAACCTAGAGATGCTTCGCCCAGGGGATCCCCGAGAAGGCAATAAAATGCCTCTCGATAAGAAACTGAAGGGACCCTAAGAAAAATAATAAAACAAGACCTAACCAAGAGGATGGGAGGTCTCATCATGAGCTGACCCATTATGTTCATAGGTATCCAGCAGTATGACATTGCCACTATCTGGTCACCACTCCAGGGTAGTGACCTTTGGTTGCATGGCCAAGGGAAAGGGGGTCTCATCACGAGCCATCCTTATCATTTCTGTGAAGATACTAGTGGGTAACACTGTCAACTCTGGTCACCATGCCAAGGCAGTGTCCTCTGGTCAGAACTTGAAATAAAAAGGAAAGAAAAGAAATAAAAGAAAAATAAAGGCAATAAAGGGCTTGGAAAAAATGCATCCATGACGGGTAGAACTCTCCTCCTACAAAGGCACCCATAGACAACACCTGCCCTTGGTATTACTATGGTTGGACATCCCTAGACCATATCAACTCATAAAAACATGGCTTGAATGATCTTCTGAGGAAACTTTCCATCTCTTGTGGGTATTATCCCAATAGGTTGTTCTGTCGTTTTCTTCAGCTTTGTATAGTAGATTTGTGTAATATCTTTGAGCTCTTAGATGATATGTTAGGTACTTCATGCATGTATTTGATAAGTTTAATGATGAAATATGATTTGCATTGCTATGATCCCGAGGATTGATGAGCCAATGGAGGGCGTAGTCTTTGATGTGTAGGACCATACCCGACGGACAGGTACCAGTGGACCGGTACATGTGGGGATATGATTAGTTCGGACCTCCGTGGGGCTGAAGAGCCCATCAGATGGTTGCTGGGATGGCAGAGGTAGGACAATGTTGTGATGATCATTTTCACAGAATTTAGATTCTCTTGTCCTTGAATTTAGATTCTCTCGAGACCTAGTACTTGCTCCTTGACTCCATTATACCCTAAGGCACTAGTCTAGAACTCCAACGTTGAGATTTTTGTGTCAAAACAAACCTTTTAAACTTCTCAAATTTCAAACCCTAACTAACCCTAACGTCTCACTAACCCTAATTTGCTGATGATGTCATGCCTATTTTAAGCTCTTGGCTAGTATAAAAGTTGCGGCTAGGTCATCAAGTGATAGACTTTGATGTGTAGATGAATTTTATTGGCCTATTTTGCAAAACGTCCACCTCATTGTCTAGCAAACTAACCCTAGAACTAGGCTGACGTCACCTCTAGTATAGTGATGTAGCACTCTTGTATTGAATGAGCAAGTGATGATATTTTATGATAACTTAAAGATCGATTATATGCTTTGAATGTTATATCATCTCCAGTGTTTATTGACAAGTAATATTACAAGCCATAGTCATTTTTTGCAATCACTGACTTCGTCAATAATTACTGCTATTTATGCTCATTAAATGTTGATAGTCATTGATTTTATGAAGTACTAACCACTATTGCACATTTTATTTTTATTGTTGTCTTGTCTCGCAAACAGGTGCTTCTACTGTGGTTTATTCTCTTCTTGACTATCCTCTTGGAAGTAATCTGTGAAGGGAAAAATCATCTTAATCCTTTAGAACCTTTGTCCTTCAAAACCCCAGATTACTAGGGACATCTCCCTTGGGTCTAGCCACCCTAAATAGAAAGAGCCCCCCATCGAGGTGACAATGGGTGGGGAAGCCCCTGTTACGCCAGTTTGACTCTTGCCTTTCAAAGCTACTTGACCTATACTACAAACTGAGCGATAACAAACCCAACTAGGTAACTTGGAAGACTATAAATAGGAGGGCACTAGATCTCATTTGTCACCTCACCTCTCAAAAATTCATAAGGCCAGTGGTGCGAAAGTTTGGAGAGGAGTTGTAGCTGTAGCTGCTGCAACTGGAAAATTCCAGTTTTGGCTTGGACTTTCTCTTGGTTATGGTTTGGACTTTATTCTTGGCCTTTGTTTATTGTTTCTTGGTGTGCTATCCCTGGAGAGAGGTAATCTATATTGATTGGCTATTAGGCCTAGGGTTTTCTTCCAAAATTATTCTCTATCGAGGTTAAGGTGCTCGGGGGTGGCTTCGGCCTATGGTTGGGTGGAAATATTTCTATATTGTTTATGGTTAAACGAGCACACCTATTATTTCTAACGCCATAGTCTAGCTGTGAGGCTTCTTTGGAAAGCCTATTAGCCAACTGGTTCTGTTCCTTGTATATATGAGAGAAAGACATATTTTCAAAAGGAGTAATAATTCTCATAACTTCCTAAGAAATTGGCACAAGATGAGAAATGAGACATCTTTGTACTATGTTCACCCAGTTGATGATTAGTAAGGAATCCCCAAAAACCTGTAAAGTTTTTCACCACTTTTCCAAAACACATAATAATAAAATTTTTAATACCAAAATATCAGAGTAGTTATTTGAATCGGCTCCCAAACCAGACTTGAGAAGAAAAAAATTTGAAGAGGTAAAGTAAGGATATCCACCCCGCCCACACAATAACTGATCTCTTGAGACTGCCCCATCGAAATAGGCTCATGACCTTTCCTTATCTATAACTTCCTCCTTTATAACCTAAATATTTACAACTCCCACCCTTCCCAAGGAATTAAAATGTTAAAAAATGCTAAGACAAGCAGTTTCCACTCAAGAGGGCGAGTGGACCTCACCCCTAAAAATTGAAGTGTTTCATGCCATCCAAATCCCTCAGGAGAGAATGAAGGGGAAAGTCTTGTTTTCCTAATGGTCTCTCATCAATAACCAATCTTTCAAGGTGTCTTCAAAGGAAAATCCCTGCTAGCGACCAAGAGAATTGAGAAATTTGTAATATTCTGCCCAAACTAATAACGAGAAGGGACAACACATAAAAAGATGGTCGATAGTCTTAGCCCATTATTTAAAGAGTGAACACCAACCATGACCATTGAAATGTCTCTTTTGAATATTGTTCCACGTTGCGATTTTATTCTCCAATATAGACCACACCAGAAGTTCCACTTTAGCAGGACAACGTTTCTTCCAAAGTTTCTTCCACCACCAAGAAGCTTCTCGCTGAAATATTTCTACATTAAGCTGAAAATAACCTAATTTTGGAGTGTAAGCCCCAACTGGGTCCCCATCCCAAATAAGTTCATCCTCCTGATCCATCAAATGAATATTTTCTCTTCGAAGTGCCCAGATGTACCTGTCCCAAAGAAAAATGTCTTCCCCATCAAAACCCAACATTCTCCCACTTTTCCATTCTTGATTCCAGATAGGGTCCACGTCTTGAGATAAATAGAAGTAACCCCCTCGCTCCAACTAGGAATGCAAGTCTGTGCTGAGCAAGTGTTCTCGATTGCATCCCTCCCACAGGTCCAATCCAAGCCTGACCAATTGTCGAGATCCAATTCTCCAAGCTAAGACATTCCCCAACACCTCAAAAGCCTTTAAAACTTCTTTCCAAATAATAGAAATTTTGGACATTTGAAGAACGAGATTCCTAATCCACTCAAGTATTGAAAGAAGAGCCACATATTTTTGATAAACAAATTTAGTCCAGATATTTTGGATATTTGTCAATCTCCATGAGCATTTTTCTCCAAGTGCTTTGGAGAACAAAAATATATTTTTAAGTCCCCATCCCCTGAGGGCCTTTGGCACCACAATATTCTCCCACCGTACCCAAGGAACCACCTTCTTATCCTTATTTCCCCTCCATAAGTAAGAGAAATAAATTTTCTTTGTTTTTTATAAAATACCCTTTGGAATCCAAGACAAGGACATCCAATAAACTGGGATAGCCTCTAGTACCGATTTGATCAGTACTAATCTCCCAGCCCCTAAAAACCATTTGTAGCTCCACCCCTTTAGTATTTTTTCTAACTTCACTATAAGCCACATCCAGTCTGTCTTTCAATAATCAATGGGTTTTAAGTGGAAACCAAGATATTTCAAACCTTCGTCTAGTCCCAGAACCTAGTAAGGGAGCTGTGATAAAAAATATTGTATGACTTCTTCCTCGATATAAACAAAGATAATACTTTATTTCTGAGCATTAATCAACATACCAGTTTCTTTTTTAAACAGAGTAATCCCCTCAAATAAAATGTCATCTTGTCTCTTCGTACCATCACAAAAGATTAGGATATCATCAACAAATAATAAATGAGTGATGTGCATACTAGGGGATATTTTGATACCTTTGAATCTACCAGAATTCTTTTCCACTACCATAAAATGACTAAGTCCTTCTTCCACTAAGAGAAAAAATAAGGGTAACAAAGGGAACCCCTGTCCCAGTCCTCTTTTGTCTTGAAAAAATAAAAGGTTGAACCATTGATAAGAATAGAGAAATATATTGAAGACATACACCCCATCATCCAATTGGTAAAATCCAACCCAAAACCAAGATGAATCATAAGCATTCTTAAATACATCCAATTTACCTGATCGTAAGCTTTGGATAGATCAATTTTCACAACATCTCCCCTGAGTTTCTTAGTTTTTATGTTGCGTAGTCCTTCTTGGGATACTACAATAGCCTCATGTATTTTCCTACCTTCCAAAAATCCAAACTATTCACTGGAGATATTTTTGGATAGAATAAACTTTAACCTTCTACCGATAACCTTTGAAATAATCTTATAAAGACAATTGCATAACGAGATTGGATGAAAGTCATCAAAGGAAGAGGAATTATCTGACTTTGGTATGAGTGAAATAAACTTAGAGTTCAAAGGGTTATGAATATAAACATTCACCCTTTATTTCTCGACCACCTTCAAAACATCAGGACCAATCAAATAAAAAAAACCCAAATAAAACTCAATAGGCCAGCCATCAGGACCCAAGATTTCCCCTTTTTGAAAAGAGTGAAGAACTTCCAATAATTCCTTTTCAGAAACTATTGCCATTAATATCACATTGTCTTCCTCCTCTAAAAACTAAGGAAATAACCGAGCAACTTGTATAATTTATGCAATGGACAACCCCTCCTAGGCCTTGAATAAGGCACTAAAGTGTTCAATACCTAGCATGGAAATTCCTTCCCAAGAAGTAACCACCTTTCGTTCCCTCTTCCTTATCCCCCAGATAGTATTAGCCAATTTCCTTCCTTTGGAATATTCTTGAAATTTTTTGGTATTTTCATCACCACAAGAGAGCCAAATCACACGAATGTTTAGTCTCCACAAAGCTTCTTTTTCCTCCAGTAAAACCCTGCGTCTTTTCTCCAAATGAACCAAATTCTCCTTTTCACAAAGAGTTAAGAACCCCTTCTCTTCACCTTCTTGAATCTCCAATATAGATAATTCGATGTGTCTCAGTTCATGTTCCTCTTTGATCTTTTTCTCCCGAGCCCAAGAAATAGTAGCTTGTTTTAACCTTTTAAGATTCCCCACAAATTGTACAACCGCAGGGATCTAATTAATAGTGGAGATTGAAGTCCACAATCCCATGACTAATGCTTGATAAGATGGATCCAAAATCCATACTTCAAAGAATTTAAAAGGGCTCAGTGCTCTTCTACTTCTACCACTTAACTCTAACACAATCAGATTATGGTGAGAGTCCCCCCCACAAGAAGCTAACTGTCTAACCAATTCTAAAGATTCCAACAAATCCTCCAACAATAAGAACCTTTCGAAAATCTTGGCCACCCTATCATCACCAACCCTTCTATTACACCAAGTTGGATTCAGTTTTAAGGGCTCGACATCAATCAAACCAAGCTGTTTCAAAAAGTTTTGAAAATAGTTGGTTAAAGGATCTAGGACAGTGTGTGGTCCCCAAACCTCAACATCCCCTAAAGAAAAATTTAAATCCCCTATGAGAATAATATCCTTCCCACTAAGCCAGGAGCATTCAACTAAAGAGTTCCAGTATCATTTTCTATCTTGGTAAGACCTATAAACATTGATAATAGTCACATTGCGCCCCATTCCATAGGAGAAAAAAGTCATACCAATCCATGACTCAAAACCCCAAACACTTCCATAGTTACAAGTATTTGTGAGCCACCCAGTAGCCAACCCACCTAAACACCCCTTAGCATCCACCCTGCAAACTTCCATCCTGGAAACAAAGACTCAAGAGCCTTCACCATTGTTTCTCTAACCCTTAACATTTCTTGAAACAAAATAACATCTGGTGAGTTCAAATCCACTAACGTACGCAAAGACGATTTTTTAGATGGGTTCACCAACCCACGATAGTTGAAAGACAATATTTTCATGAGGTAACCTCCCCATGGGTTTTCTTTTCTCTAATCACCCATTCGATGGAGGAATGCCCACTTGATTCAAAATCGATCCTGGCCCTATCTTGATCCAAAAAGAGGTGCGATTTTCGACCCCTACCTTTACCAGAAAGAGAAATTTGAGGGAAAGATCCCATACCTCGCCCTCCCAATCCCAAATCGTCGTCCCAATTAAAAAATGACCTATTTCTAAGATGGTAATGTACCCTGCTTTCGTCTGAAGAGGAATTTGTAGAGGCTGATGGGGTAACATGCAGGGTTGGAAGAGAGGTAGTGGAGACCTCAGCTGAGAGATAAGGGGATGATGGATATGAGGAAAAAATTAGAGTAGTAGGTGGGGAGACCCCTACTGCCTCATAAGTAATTGGACAAAGTAGATATGGGTCCATAATAGGCAAGGATCCACCCACCACCAAAGGACTCATAATAGGCGTGACCAATGAAGGGGGGAAAATCAACCCACTAGAAGCCAAGGGACAAGTAAGAGAAACTAGACTCACGACTATAAGGCCCTTCAAACTTAGAGTAATAAGGGAGCCATCATTACCCAAAACCCCAACTGCATTCCCATCACCCAAAAGTGAAAAAAGTACAGATGGAGAGACACTCGAAGAAGACTAATTCAAGAAATCCTGTTGTCGGTGAAGAGTTTTTGTTGAATGAAAAGGGGGATTTGGACCATCCACTGAAGAAGGAACTGAGAATATTTCTGAAGTGTTTGGAGTAAAACTAGGAGAAACCTTGCTCGAAGGAGTGTCCCTTGCCTCCACCTTATGGTCACCATCGCCCAAATGCACCTTTAGAGACAACCCCGAGGATGAATTTGGTGACGCAAACTTGTTAGTGAAGTAGAGTTTTCCTTTGAATCTTAGAGGACACTCTACGATCCCGTGACCATAGGCATGGCACCTGTGACATCTAAAGGGGATTCCCTCATAATCTAAAATATGGACAAAGGTTCCTACTGTCAATTCAATAGTTAACTCTTGAACAAGACTTGGGTGTAAGTCTAGCCTCACCAAAATCCACGCCACTAACATAAGACCTATATCTTCGAAAGACATATCCTCTTCAATATAAATTCCCAACATATTACCAATTGCAACAAACCTAGCAGAATTGCAAAACTGCATAGGAAGACTCAAAAACCTAACCCAAATAGGTTCCTCATCTACCCTCTCCTTCTTTGTATGAAAAGTAGGAGTCCACCTTTTAAGAACAATGGGTATTTCAAACATACTCCACACCTTCAACATAACCCATTTTACATCCTCCTTGGAAGAAAAAATGAAGGCAAACCAACCCTGCGACATTAAATGAATGAGTGGAATGTTTGATATGTCTTTGAGCCAGGTTTTGTTTATCCACTCCTTCAGAAAATACATACCCAACTTTTGGCTCCTAAATCAACCAACCACCACTAACTCAAAGAAATCGACCACCCTGTCCATATTGATGTCTTCCCCAGAATCCAAACGCTCAAAGTTCTTCTTATCTGGGGCACAACTAATACCTTTTGTAGTAGTAGTAGACAAACAACCCCTAGCACCCTTCTGGCCCTTTACATTCCATTCTGACCTCTCAATATCTAGTGAGGGGTTCTCCACTCTTTTTTCAAGCACCTTACCCACCCCACCTTGTTCTGCAACCCATGCTGATACACCCCCATCCTTCCCCTCACCACCCAAAGCATTATCCATGTCCAGTAAAATGAATGGCGATAAAACCAATTGTTTGATAAAACCCAAAGATTCTTTTGGTATAGACCCCTAATTTCCCCCCTCGACCAGATTACCAATAATGGGACCAAAACCCACTGAACCTTCCTCCGCCAAAACAAAATCCAAAACCTAATCAAGACCTCATCTGTACCAGTGTTCCTTGAAGGATCTCCATCCCAATCCATCGAGAAACCCAAACTGCCAGAAAATGACAAGTTAGCCATGGAGGTAAACCTCGAACCTGTCACACCTGAAAACAAAGACTCCGAACCCACAAAATCCTCTGTCAATGTGTTGACGGGCAAATTTGACTTGCCGTCAACTAGAAGAATAGATCTGGTTTGGGGTTGTCTAAATAACCCAAGACGTTTGGTGTAACCTATTCTGATGGGTTTAATGGCTCCGTTAGCCAACTAGGGTCCTAAAGATAGAAAAATGAAATAAACTAACTAAAGAAAAGATTCTAACAATTGACACAATAATTACAAATATTTATCTAAGAATGTAAAAATACAAAAGATTATGAACAGTTTATATACAGTTTACAAGGCTTGCATGAAATCTTGCGAAAATGATTGTTTGATAAAGTTTCTGAATCAAATATGAACAACACTTCTTTTTGAATTTTTTTAAAAGATATTAAACGAATAAATACTAAATGAATATGATTGAAACAGTGACAAAAAAACAGTCAAAGCTAATTAATGTAATCATTGTTTCATTCATAAACAACTTAATTAAATAACACATAGAATAACATGTAGTTGATCAACGAAACTGGTATTATCTTTCTGTGTTGTATGAGCTCATGCCTGTACTATTGTTAAGGGAAACCTATAACATAACAATACTAGCACTTCCGTAATACATTCAAAGAAGTATTTAATATTGGAGTAAATTAATAACAATAGAAAGACATCTAATTAAAAAAAATCTTTTGATCTTAAGATGATCAATATTTAAGAATGAGAGAAAACTCAAATCTGAATATTGATTTTTTCCAACATTTAACATTAAGAATAAATTCAAAAATGATCAAATGATAGATCAATCACACATAAAAAACGGAATAAGAAATTATGGACAACATATAACATTTAACAGTATGAAAACACCATATGATGACAAGCTAAAGCTAAAATCAATCATAATAATATTCTCATGATACATTAGTAATGAAAGAACGAAATGGAATAAGCATCATACAGGTCTAAAGCCAAAGATGAATGGCTTTCCCATATTCTTTCTTAAAATCACATGCCCATATTGTGGTCCAAAAATAAATTTTTGGATAATAGACTCTTAAATATTGAAAAAATAAATATATAAATGATAATAATTAACCATGTATTGATAAAATAGACTAAAGCTAATTTAAATCAATGCATAATCAATTAATCAAAGAATATGAAGATATTATAATGAAAATAAAACCATTTTACTCACAGGACAAAAACCATTAAGCAACATGGAATTCCATATTCTTGTTTGAAAATACTCGTCCATTCTCCCAAAGATTCCAACCATCCGTTACTCCATTTGAAAAGAAAAAAGTTTACAAAAGAAATAATATACAAAAGAGAAAGGATTAAAATCCTCCTCTCAATTTCTTGGATCTCCATGGCTTTGAACTTTCTCATATATTTATACAATGAGTGAACAGTCTGGGCGTTACTATTAATTTTCGCCACCTGAAATTTTTCTCGTAAAGAGACATCAATATATCTCAAATTGTGGATTTTTTTTGGGAGAATTTCTAAGTGGAAGGTAAATGGGTCCATTTCGGTTCTGGGTTTTCAACCGTTTCTTCAAATTCCTCATGATTTGGCTGCAATCAGTCCTGCAAAATCGCCTGTCTGATCTTGATGCCTTTCCAAATTTTATCTGTTGTTGCTCATAAAATTATTTGTAGCAATCCGATATTATTTTTGATCAATCATCTTCAACGTATTTGGATAATAAAATCAAGCCATGATCAGATCCATATCAAATATTTGATAATAGAAACCTGTGAAACAAAAAGAAACCTAAATTAATAACCTAAAAATTGTGAATAAAACAAAAGCTAGAACAATAAAATAAAAAATGAATTTAAACTAACTATAAGTTCTAAACAAACATTGTTTATAATTTCCTTTCAAATATGATCTTAAAATTCTAGAAGATTCAAGGTAATGGAGAAGAGACAATTTTTTTTTTTTTTTTTTTTACAAAATCAAACAAATGATAGATATTTTTTTAATTTTTTTTAATTATTATTTTTATTTAGAAATGAGATGCAAAATGAAAAAAAAGAATTTAATTAATTAATATCACCAAATGATTTTATGAAAATGAGAAACCGACCAAGATATTATTTGATGAAGTATTGAGCTCATTATTCAAAATAGTCAAACTTGCTAATGAGCAAAAGAAAGAACACATAATCATAATTTAAATGAAAGTAAACAGTTGATAAAAATTAACGTTTTTGTTTAAATTGAGATTTCTATGCTCGTTTCTAAATTTTGACATATACTCTTGTAATGAATGTCTCATACTATAGTGAATGTCTTAAGTTTGTCTCAAAGAAAGCCAAGGTATGGAACTATTTGAAAATGTTGATTCTGTAGCTCATTATAATTATCAAGATTCTAATGGGAACCCTTTAAATTTTGTAAAACTTTAGGGGGAGTTGTTGGGGCCCAACAAATGATGACTTACTGGGTGAAGCAGTTATCTCTGATTTGGTAATATTTCATCTCAGGAAGAAAATAATAAGACTGATAAAAGGATTTAAGCTCCCTGAAATGATGATGATGATGATGATTAATGTCCACTAAGACCTAATTGGTATATCGGACCTTAAGAGGGTAGGTAATTACTTGTGAATCTTTAGAATTTTGTTTCTGTTCTCGAAAAGCATTAAGAGAAGCTTTCCAAGATCACCATACTTTTGTTGAGTTAAGAGGTTAGGAAGGTTGGTAGTGTGATCAATATTTTGAAA
>JZKD02S1842693.1:55547-67984 GCA_000966675.3 Picea glauca
TCTTGTAATGAATGTCTCATACTATAGTGAATGTCTTAAGTTTGTCTCAAAGAAAGCCAAGGTATGGAACTATTTGAAAAGGTTGATTCTGTAGCTCATTATAATTATCAAGATTTTAATGGGGGCCCTTTAAATTTTGTAAAACTTTAGGGGGAGTTGTTGGGGCCCAACACAATGTTAACCCCATAGCGCTAACATCCATCCTAAGATTCTCATCTAAAAGTTCACCCCACTCCCCATCAAACAGCTTCCAAGCCGCCAAATCATCGCGTCCCACCAAACCGACATAGATAAACGCGAAGATACCATCATTTTATGAGGTAATGGGCTCTCCCCCTTCCTCATCCCTGGAGATAGTAGTCGGTTATCACCTCACTAGACCAAAATGAGCCCACACACACCCCTCATATTATTATTATTGTTGGGTATGTGTTATATTCTTTGCATGTGTGTGAGTGGGCGCTTCAGATATGAAAACTGTGTCCGACAATCCCTTGTAGTAGTGCTTTGTTTATGATGTGTGTGTCAGGTGGTTTCCTAGGGGGGTCCCAGGGGGGCAGGTATGCCCCCCCTGGTTATGTGTAGCGCCCCCCAATTTTTTTTTGGGCATTTTTTTGCTATTTTTAGGAGTTTACTAAAAATAATCCCAGTTTTAGGGATTAGGGTTTTGGTATCTATGGAATACCTAAAAACATTGTATATATTGTATAATGAATAGTGAAATTCGACATAATGAATATAAGAAAGGTTTTCTCGGTGGAGGGTTTCCGGTATAAATCTCTGTGTACTATGTGAATGAGCCATTGATCAAATTCTGTTTTTCTTAAGAATCTATATGCATTGCTTTACTTCACAGGTTTAAAACTTACATGTGGCATCAAAGCTCATTTTTGGCTTCAGAGGGACGCCTTTGTTGTTGAGGGTTTGGCTCAGTCTTGATAGATCAAGTTTATCTTGGGTCTGTGATAAACCTGGGTTTAGTGGGAGATATTGTAGTGGATATTTGAGTATAGAAAAATGAATGACGAGCTCATCTAGAATCGAGATAGAGAATTTCAACGGTTAAAACTTTGAGCTATGGAATCTCAAGATGGAGGACTTTCTTGTAGACAAAGAACAATGGATCACTGTGGATACTGGTACACAACCTACTAGTACACCATCTACTAGCACACATGCTACTGGTATACAACCTACTAGTACACAAACTACTAGTACACCAACTACTGGTATGTCGAAGGAAGATTGGGAGAAGTTGGACAAAAGAGCAAGGAGTACTATTCGACTCTACCTGGCAAATTCAGTTTTTTTATTGTCTTAGGAGAATCTACAGCCAAGGAACTATGTGATAAGTTGGGGAATTTGTATCAATCAAAGTCCCTAGTAAACAAGTTGTTTTCTCTAAAGAAGTTGTATCATCTTAGGATGGAAGATGGAGATTCTGTGACATAACATCTAAATTCCTTTAATACTCTGGTAAGTCAACTTGTCTCTGTTAATATTACGATTGCAAAAGAAGATAAGTGTATTACTTTGTTATGTTCTTTTCCAGACTCCTGGGATAATCTGGTTGTAGAAATTGGTAGTACCACTCAATCTACATTGAAGTATGAGGATGTAGTTTCATCCTTGTTATTTGAAGAGACGAGGCGAAAAAGCATGGATGGTCACAACACAGATGATTTATTTGTAAGAGGGCGTACCCAAGATAGGAACCCTGGTAAGCCTTCGGGGTGGAGATATAAATCTATAGGTAGATCTAAGTATCTAGGAAAATATTTGAGAAAATGTTGGAAGTGTGGTAAAACAGGGCATTATAAGAAATATTGCAAGTCTATGAAGGTTGAAAAACCAAAGGGATCTGATAGTACCTCTTCCATAGAGGTGAAAAGCTCCATTGACGAAGGAGGTGATGTTTAGCTGACATCTACAAGTACACATGCAGATCATGATGTATGGTTTATCGACTTAGGTGCGTCATACCATATGACTCCTCACAGGGAGTGGTTCTATGAATATGAAAAATATGATGGTGGTGATGTATTCCTAGGAGATGACTCGAGAACAAAAATCTTGGGACGTGAAAGGGTTAAGTTGTTGCTAAAAGATAGAAGGATTAGAACTCTCCCTAGGGTTCTGCACATTCCAAAACTGGTCAGGAGCCTAATATCTATAAGCAAGATGGATGATGCAAGAGTGGATACTGTATTTGGAAATAACACTTGCAAGATGGTACGAGGAGCAATGGTGTTGATGAGGGGAGTTTGATGTGGAACTCTGTACAAGTTGTTGAGAAGCACTTATACTAATGGGTGTAACAGTTCTGTTGTCCTTGAGTAGACAAATAAAGAAGACAAGACCAATATCATCCCTGAAAATAAGACCATGCTGTGGCATCGAAGACTGGGGCATATTGGAGAAAAGGGCCTTTGAACACTACACGGTAAATGCATGGTTGGAGGTATGTTTAATTGCACTCTAGATTTTGATTTTTGTGAACATTGCATATATGGTAAACATAATCGAGTAAGATTCCCATCTGGTGATACAAGATAAAAGGGGATCTTAGAGTTGATACACAATGATGTGTTTGGACCTATTCCTGTTCCATCCCTAGGTAAATCTGTTTATTATGTTTCATTCATAGATGATTTTTCAAGGAACACATGGATTTATTTTCTTAGAAATAAATCTGAGGTATTTTATAAATTTAAAGAGTTTAAGGCTCTGGTAGAAAATCAGACAGAGAATAAAATAAAGGTATTGAGAACATATAATAGTGGAGAATTCTGCGGAAATGAATTCAAAGAATTCTGTAAGAAGTGTGGTATAGAAAGGTAGAAGACTAGTCCATACACTCCTCAGTAGAATGGAGTTGCAGAAAGGATGAACAGGACACTGATGGAAAAATCAAGGAGAATGCTTAGCGGTGTCAGGTTAGGACAAGAATTTTGGGCAGAGGCAGTGAGTACAACATGTTACCTGGTCAATTGATCACTTTCATCAACATTGGATGATAAAACTCCACACGAGGTATGGTCTGGAAAGAAACCCTCTCTTCAACATCTTAGAGTGTTTGGTTGTGATGCTTATGTACATGTTCCAAAGGAAAATAGAAGTAAGCTGGATAAAAAGGCTGAAAAGTGTATCTTTATTGGTTATAAAGATGGTGTGAAAGGTTATAAGCTTTGGAACCCAGAAACCAAGAAAACTATTTTTCAGGTGGACTGTAAATTGGAACGAAAATCAGGTGGACTATGTTCCGTATGCTAGTGCAGTTGGAAGTTTGATGTATGCAATGGTCTGTTCTAGACCGGAAATTGCACATGCAGTGGGAGTTTTGAGAAGGTATATGTCAAAAACAGGGAAGGAGCATTGGACAACAATAAAGAGGGTCTTCAGGTATTTTTGTGTCACCACCAGTTATGGATTGTGCTACCAAGGAAGACTAGGATTAGAAAAAGTGGTGGAAATACATGGCTTTGCTGATGCAGTCTGGGATGGAGATTTGGATCGCCGAAGATCTACAAGTGGGTATGTGTTTAACCTATTTGGAGGAGCAATCAGTTGGATGAGAAAAAGACAGGGTATAGTGGCACTCTCAACTACAGAAGCTGAATACATGGCAGCCACTCATGCAAGAAAGGAAGCAGTATGGTTACAAAGATTGTGTTCAGGTATTGGGTTGGTACAACAAGTAGTGATATTAGATTGTGACAGTTAGAGTGCAATCTTCCTGGAAAAGAACTCAGCTTATCATTCGAAGACAAAGAATATTTATGTTCATCATCACTTTCTGAGAGACATGGTTGAGGAAAAGAAGGTGTTGCTGGAAAAGGTTGACACTTTGAATAATGTTGTAGATTCATTGACAAAGTCTGTGAGCACATAAAATTTCTCTTTGTGTAGGGTAACAATGGGCATTTTTTCCCTGTATTGTTGACTATATAATCCCTTGGACCCTTAGATGCAAAGAAAACAACAAGTGGGAGAATGTTGGGTATGTGTTATATTCTTTGCATGTGTGTGTGTGGGCACGTCAGATATGACAACTGCGTATGATGATCCCTTGTAGTAGTGCTCTGTTTGTACTATGTGCGTCGGGTTATTTCCTAGGGGGGTCCCAGGGGAGGTAGGTATGCACCCCCTAGTTATGCACAGTGTTCGGGGCAGCGCCCCAATTTTTTTTTTGGGCAGTTTTTTGCTATTTTTAGCGGTTTACTAAAAATAATTATGGTTTTAGGGATTAGGGTTTTGGTATCTACGAAATACCTAAAAAAATTGTATATATTGTATAGTGAATGGTGAAATTCGATATAATGAATATAAGAAAGGTTTTCTCGGTTGAGGGTTTCCGGTATAAATCTCTGTGTACTATGTGAATGAGCCATTGATTAAATTTTGTTTTGCTTAAGAATCTATATGCATTGCTTTACTTCACAGGTTTAAAACTTACAATTATTATTATTATTATTTTAAATAATAAAATTTTTCAACTTTTTGTTTGCAAATATCAATATAAGTTTATATGATAAATGATTCAATAGTATTTTCTTTTGTCTAGTTTTGGGATTTAGAAGAAAGTAAGAAAACTTATAATCAAACACACATTTAAATTTTATGAGAATTTTTGTTACAAAGAAAATATCGCCAATGGACAATAAGATCTCCCTAGGATATTCCTATTGATCCTAGACAAACAATGGGCTAGATTTCTATGGTTCACCCTAGATACAAGCAAGTAGATTCATAAACCTACCAGGCAATAGAATAATTTCACACCTTTTCCTGAAGGACGTTCATGTGTATTCTGGCTACTGCAGTCCGAAAGTTCCCACTGTAGCTCCCACAACCTACTTCATACACATAAGTGATAGAAAATTCCTTCCTACTTATTTTCTTATTGTTAGAATCCTATATATAACTTTAATCTAACATGATCTATGAAGAAATAAAATAGATTAGAACATTCATAAATGAAATACAAATATTCATAGGGGAAAACCAATTATTTATTAATCAATAAGAGAGAAATACATCAATGCAGTTAACTCAAGGTGTAGATGCATTCCTCCTTTCCCCTTGATCCTTTATTCTCCTCGACTTCTTAACCAAGCTAAGAAACCTAACTGCAACTGATGTAGATGGAGAAGTACCTCTAAATTTTTGCAGCATATATCTATAAATGATTCTTCCTCCTCGTGCTCAAGATTTTCCTACTTTATATAGAGTCTTGGAACATGCTTAGGAGATATTCTATATCTTCTATATACCAATGGAGACTCAAATGATGTGAGTTCCAAGGATCATGCCATGAAGAGACAAAATATCATTGCATTATATATGAATAATTCTTAGTCACAGGTTGCACTATATATGACTAGTGACATGTCACTTGTTTTCCATGTATGACTAGCAGTACCCTTCAAAAAATAATTGAATATGCAATGGATCCACTTCATCAATTAGTTCCTAGCCATGAGAAAATACAATTTGGATCTATGTCACAACATACACATAAGGAAGAAAATGAGCACTGAGGAGAGTGCCCCTAAAGACTTCAAAGTACTCATATATAAGTGATATATTCCATTAAAAGTTGGGAGGGGTTCTTTGAAGGAAGGATGTGAACCCAAACCCAAGGTATTCATCCCAAACCTCGATGGGATGATTCTATGACATGTGAATAGATGAGTGGATGTCTAGCATAGTAGAAACTATCTGATTACTGGTCATTGAGGTATACCATTAACAGACACGAGGAGACCCAATAGAGATGAAAATGGACCCCAAGGTACCTAGTATAATATAGTGAGTTTGAATAGAGAATATGATTTCAAACACACATATAATTAATTGACCAGGATTAAATGATGTAAACCCATTATCAATTGCAAGGAATCCTACCACTGAGGACAATAAGCTCCAAGGTACTAGCTAGTTTCTAGATCCCTCTTCAAGGTAATGTGTTGAAGTCGATAGGAAGGTATCCGTTGAAGGAAGGCCTTAATGTATCCCCCATCAATTGACACAAAACATACATCGAGAGATGATGTGAAGAGATAGAATCACCAACTATAATGGACACAGGGATGTTCAACTCGAAAAGTCAACAAAATGGTACATGGCCAACTGATGCTTAAACTTCCCTTGAACATATAGCATGAAATAATGATAACTTGGTATAAAGAAACATGAGTAATACTAATATAGTGATCCAGGTGGACATCGATGCTCTCCCACCTACTCCACTGTCTCAACATACAATTTTCATTTTGATAGTTTTTCTATAGTTTTTCGGGTTCCAAACTTCTGAGGCCATTTTGAGGCCCTAAATGACGTTTTTTTGACATGACAACTCCCACACAATGCCTAATGAAATGAATTGGGACATTCGAAATTTGTACTAATCGTCTACACCTTTTTGACAAGGTATCAAGTGCCTTAAATGAAAATTGTATGCAAAATTTATGCCCTAGAGAAGTTGATGTATCAACTACTCCCATTGGGGCCCACAAACCTTTTGGTGTTTCATCTTCTAAGGTTAGGGTTTTGTATGTTTAGGGTTATCTCATTTATTCTTTATCTTAAAAAGGACTTGGGATCCTCATTGTAATAATCTTCTTATGAATGGATGTAGCCATCACATCTCTTCTTGTAGAAATTTTAATACAAATTATGTATTGCCTGGATTCTCCCAATCTAACAATTATATGCCACTGTTAAATACATAATCTCTTCTCCTAAAATTCTTGAGGAATTTTAAACACGATCGCCAATTGCAATATCAAGAAGAGAGATCAATCACACATAACATAGATGTTTTACCGGGAAAGCATAAATCTAAAAACCCCACTATCATATATTATGTATATATCATGGATCATGAAACAATATCATACAAAATTCTAATCCAAGAGATCTCAGTACAATATACAATTGTCTCACACTGTCATACAAAAATTGGCAAATGCATGTGCCAATTTACTGCCTCCAGACAATCTGCCTCCTTTGTGCAATCCCTGCTAATGGAAATCCTTGCAATGAATGAAATCCTTCTTGCCTAGGCTGCGCATTCCTAATGGGAACATACAATGTGTGTGTGGTTGCATGATTTCACCCACTAAAGTCACAACTGATAGTCAATATGTCCCTTTCGCCTTCATCTCAACTAGGTCTCCATTGGATCTGACATGCATGTAGTTAACAGTGATAAATCTTCAGTTGCATGTGAGACCAATGATTGTGAATTAATTAATAATTAATTCATTAATCTCTCACTAGTGTAAGTTCAGTTACAACTAGTACAACTGAGCTTAACTCACTTAACTGAGTTAAACTACTTTACAAATCACATAACTACACATATAACTCTGTTACAACTTCGATTCACTCAGTTACAACTAATTCAACTTGCATGTCCCACCAATCAAACTTTGAACTCGAATTTCCTATAGCTAACTAATTTTCCACTTCAGTTAACTATTTCCAAGTGCTCATTGAGAATAGATTAATATTTATTGTCCAAATATTATTAAGGGATAATAATAGTCGACATACATCTATAAACAGAATTTGCTTGCCATCTATAAATAGACATCATCTATAAATAAAATTTCCTCATCATCTAAAAATAGACTTCCACCTAAAAATAGCCTGAGGATCCATCCTAGTGTAGGTGCATAATTTTCACTAGGATCTTCTTGTTGAATCTCCACACTCCCTCTCAACAAGAAAGGGATTATCCTTCACCCCGATCCTGTCTCTATGGTATTCAAATTTTCTCTTGGTGAGTGCCTTCATCAGAATGTCTACATCCTGATCTTCCATAGGAATGTACCGAAGAAACATGATCTTCCACTGCACACAATCTCTGATATGATGATACCGGATATCTATATGCTTAGATATATCATGAAACAAAGGATTAATCAAGAGTTTAATGAAACTATGATTATCACAATGAATCACTGTCAGATCTAAATGAGAACCAAACAAACCAACCAAGATATTTCTAATCCAGATATCCTCACATGCATCTTGACTTACTTCCATGTATTTTTCTTCCACTAAACTGAGTGCCATAGATCTTTTCTTTCTGCTATACCAAGAAACAGTTGTAGATCCGATACTAAAGGTCCCCCTTGATGTTCTCTTTCTATTCGTTGGGCTACTTGCCCAATATGCATCTATGAAGCCATGACACTTCAACTCATCTGTATGTCTGTACCATAAGCCATCCTTAGATGTTCCCCTCAGGTATCTCAAGACATGCTTACCCACCATCCAAAAGAGCTTGGTAGGCTTAACCATCGCTTGACTCAACTAGTTAACCGCATAGAAAATGTCCGGTCTCGTGTTCACTAGATACATTAGCGAACCCACTAACTTTTGATAGACAGTAGCATCCACTACCTCTCCAGAAGTAGCATCCTCTTTCCTCCATTTTCCTAGAAGAGGAGTATCCATGGGTTTGCAGCCCTCCATGTGAAACTTACCCAGTATCTCCCTTGCATACTTTCCTTGAGACACAAAATGTTCACCATCTCGCTGCTATATTTCCAATCCAAGGAAATAATGAAGGAGGCCCATATCCTTCATATCAAACTCCTATGCAATATCCTCCTTGCACGAGTGTATCAACTTCTCATCACCAGTCAGTATTAAATCATCAACATAAAGAACAATGATTAAAAGATTACCCTCCACCACTACATCAACCCAAGTGGGATCCTGCACTACTTCTTGAAAGGAGGATGGTTCAGTCACAATAAATTTTCTCATGAGATCCATGTATCCAGTAAATCAATCAGGAGACTATCTTTGTCTGCGCTATGAAGTAGGGGCTCCTACATTCTGTGCAACATCTAGTCTCAATCTATCAGCTTTCATGGTGCGCTTTCTGCTATTTCTGATGGATGGCTCTGCATGAGTGGCTTCCTCCACTCCATGAACCTCCTCATGTGGTTGATCCACATCTTGAGACTCATCTTTTGGAACCAACAGTTCCTCCTTTGCATGAAAGTCTATCTCCCTCTCAAGCAACAACCGCATGTCTTTCCCCTCATCGAATTTTATATCCTGTCACATAACAATCATCTTACTGTTAGGAAAATACACATGATAATTATGGGGTGTTTTTGTGTACCCCACAAATATCCCAACTTCAGCAGTCGACTCTGTCTTCTTCCTGGCATTCTTGGTCACATGCACATAAACATATGAGCCAAAAATCTTAAAGTGAGAAACATCTGGTTTCTTACCAGTGAAAGATTCTTCAAGTGTACTCATGCCAAGTACTCTATGAGGACAATGGTTTTTCACATAAACTGCAGTGTTTCATGATTTTGCCCACAAATGCATTGGTAGGCCCTGACACTACTACCTATGGGCGGATTATTCCATGAAATTTTTCCACGTTTCCATTATTTTCATGTTTTTTTTAAATAGGGTGGTATTTTAGTCGATATTTCCACGAAAGTTCATCGATATGGCCACAAAAATGTTTTTTTAACTTGGTCAGTATTTTTGTGGAAATTTCCATGAAAGTTCATCGCTATTACCATGAAAATTTTTCCTATCTCATTGGTCGGTGTTAACGGCTAGTTGACTAGTTGATCTATATATACGCGACTTTAAGAGACTTTGCGACACAATTTATATAGTTGTGACACTGTTCGTGGCTTCTGTTTGAGCTGTTTATTTTTTCTGTCACCCATCGGTTGAACAAATCCAATTCTCAATCTACATTGCTCGGATTTTGAACTTGCAAGGTTAGTATGTTTTTTTTATTGATGTACTCATTTAACTTGTAAATTTTTGTTCAAATGTCAAAATTTCATTTAGTTTTTTTTTTCCTTGATAATATATTATATGTGTAGTACCATATTTCATGTCTTTGGTTTTTGGATMTAGTTAGTATATTCTATGGAAAAGGGTATCTGGATTCCATAATATTCTAGGTTTATGGAATCCACATACCCTTTTCCCTTCAATTGTAACTAGAATGTCTCTCTCTTTTCATTGATAAAGATATGGAAGTGCTCTTGAAACTCAACCCTGATCGGTGAAATGATATTAATTGATTGTAATTTTCTTCTCTCTTTTATTTTCAAGAACTAACAACAAAACACCAACAAAGCTTGATTGAACCTTTGATACCACATGTTACATCCCTAGTACCCAAATGTGATCAGACTTGCATAAATTGAAAATAATATAATAGTGACAATAATGGACATTTTATGTAGATGCAATTCAACACGTCATAATTTGAACCAACCCAACCCAATTGTGGATGACAAGTGGTTGGCATTCTTTTTTTAGTGGTGAATTTCAAAGATTGTCATTTTGTCTACAAAACAACTTAGAGGCTAGTGTATGGTGTTGAGTGATTCAAGTTTGATAAATTTTTACCACTTTCGTTAAATGGTGTGTAATTCTTTTCAATGGTGATTCAGTACACACTACTCTAAAGTACAAATTGAAGAATATCAATCTTAATAGTTAATTGATAATAAAAATAAAGCATGTCAAAATTTCTTAGAAGAAATAATTGTGAGGATTGTAGGTCACTGTAAATAAACATATCATAATCCAAAGGAGTAGCTAAAATATCATGAAGGAGTAGCTAAAATATAAAAATTTGACAACTTACTATTTGGTATGGTGTAGGTAAAACAATTACTTGTCGGGACAAGGATTTGTCACTATGAACGAAAATGACAGGAATCTTGCTCGGTTAAGAGAAACATTAGAGGCGAGGGGTGATGGAAAATGTTATTTCCCTTGCTATGATTGCAGAGGATTGAAAAAAAAAACACTTTTAATAACAACGACTCAAAGACATTGTAAGGAGAAGGGGCACGCCAAAGGGGGTTATGAATATCCTCCCTTGGTAAGAGGATTCAATATTTAATGTATTCTCTGTAATAATCAATATGTCATGAATTTTAGTAATATTTCTTATCAGGATTTTTATATATTCTATACACAAACTTTTCTACGTTGTTTTTAAATATATAGATGATGCCCCCAAAATGTCTACCTCCAGAGATTTATTTTGCCAAGTACTAGCAAAAATACTCCTTTACACCTTGCCTATGGAAGTTGGAATATATTAGAAATCGTCAAGGTACACAAATTATTTATGTATGCCATATTATATAAATATTTGGTTAATTTCATTTTGTCCCATTAATTAGTGTTAATTTCAATTTGTTGATGTTTCATGAATGTCGTTAAGGTAGGAATGGGATTCCATGAGGAATGAAAAGTTACCCGATAAAATTCAATAGATTGCCATACTACGAGAACCTACAAATAGTTCATCTGTTTGATACAATGCATATCAAGAAGAACATAACAGAATTGTTATGGAGAATATTAGATGGAAGGACTAACAAAGAGATAGTTGGAAAGATATGTTGTGACATACAGGAAGCTAAGAACGCATTGCAAAGTGTTATTATTAATTCTAATGGTGATGGTCGTGAACAAAATACTAGTCTTCCTTGGTTATTGACAGAGCAACAA
Source organism: Picea glauca (assembly GCA_000966675.3). NCBI lineage: Eukaryota > Viridiplantae > Streptophyta > Pinopsida > Pinales > Pinaceae > Picea > Picea glauca. The sequence goes on from JZKD02S1842693.1 coordinate 67,083, forward strand.
AGCAATATTTTAAAAGAGGTCATTCAAAAAATTAGGTTTTCGACGGGGTTTTCGTCGAACATAAAAAATATTATAATGAAAAAGGTGATTTTGGTGGGGTTAAAAAACATGAATGGCATAGATTCATTAAGTTAATTAGTAGGTTATAATATATTTCCTTATTGGTACACATTTTTTGGAAATAAATAATAATTATTTGTTTTTTTTTATAGTATGTTCTACCTTTATCTCTCCCAGACGACATTGACAACAACATAAAACAAATTATTTATGTACTTGGAAAATACATGAGGTAAGTATTGTTTTATAGGGAAAATGTACTTCTTATGTGATTTGTAGAGGAACTTATTGACATATTATGTTTTATCTGCAATATTTTATCGACATTTGTAGGTGGTTATCATCAAAAGAAATCCATAAAGAAGATATAAGGTATTGGAAGAGAGAAATTCCCCGACTAATGTGTCAAATGCAACAATATCTACCTCCAACATTTTTCAATGCACAAGAACACTACCTCATACACCAAGTTGAGGAGATTGAATTATGTAGACCAATACACACAAGGTCGATGTGGATGGTGGAGAGGCAGTTGAAGTCACTAAAGACTTTTGTTAGACAAAGAGCACGTCCGAAGGGTTCTATGGTTGAGGGATATATGGTATATCAATGCATGGTGTATATTAGTCAATATATACCTAAATTAGCAAAAAATATGAATGTGCCTCACATTTGGCATCTCGACTCCATCAACAAATTTGAAGGGGAGGTCCTATTGGGGAAAGGCAACATGAGGACTGTGAAAGGTAATTATTAGATGTTGACATAGATTTAATATATTACACATTTATTAAATTATTCCTTTATTAACAATAGCTAATTAATGATATTAAATTGTTATG
>JZKD02S1842693.1:77564-88076 GCA_000966675.3 Picea glauca
ATATTAGTGAAGAATTCAAGAACTACTTCCATGCAAAATATATCTACATTCAACACTTTATGAGCTATCCCAACATTGTTCCAATTGTGGATTTTCGAGAGGTGATTAGGTCCCAAATTTTATTTACCTGGTTTAACCACCACTTCAAAATAAAACTCCTAAAATAGCAACAAACATTGATAGAATCAACCTTCCAACATTGTATTGTTAACGAAATACTTGACCACTAAATTATCAATGGACAACTTGAAGGACTAGTCCAAAAGATAATACTTGAACACTAAATATTAGTTATGCCATTAAACACTAGTGGATGTTTAATTTCTAGATGAATCCACTTTATGGAATTTGGTAGTGTGCATATTTGTGTCAATTAATTCTCATACTCCCTAGGCGACCCAAAAGTAATGGACACTTTGGAATAAATGACATAGGAGAATACTATTCTCCAACTCAACTTTCCACTAGCAGTTGGATTAATGTAGTCTTCCAACTATCCTATGGTGAGATTAATGTAGTCTTCCAAATCTCCTAGTCATCCAATACTTCTTCTATCTATTTAAAAAATGTATTTCCCTACATTAGATCCAATGGATATACCATCCAAAAACCCTTCTTAACAAATGACATCATTATCAAATTCCCAATCAATCCATTACAATACTAGGGATTGATATTTGTCATCTACTATGTCAATGAACTCAAAGTAAGCATAAATATTCACACAATCGAGATAAAATTCCATCTCGCCAATTTGACAATGGGGAAAATGTGTGATTGGTTCACCAAGAACCACTAGATCGACAAGTGGACCCAATTTGGTACTCCGATGTCGTTTCCTCAAAATCATCGATGTACGAGATGTTGTTACTGCAGTTGCTGCTACTTTGGGTTCCATTATTGCAGTTGTCGCTACTCCGAGTGTCATTACTTCAAAATCATTGTTGTATGAGATGTTGTTACTGCAGTTGTCGCTACTCCGAGTGTCATTACTTCAAAATCATTGTTGTATGAGATGTTGTTACTGCAGTTGCCACTACTCCTATTGCTGCTACTATGGTTGTCGCTACTTCAGGTGTCATTACTTCAAAATTGCCACTGTACGAGATGTTGTTACTATAGCTTCCGCTACTTTGGTCGCCACTACTCTGAGTGCCCCTACATCAAAATCATCGCTATACGAGATGTTGTTACTATTTTTTTTGCTACTTTGGTTGTCGCTACTCTAGTTTCTTCTATTCTGGGTGTCGTTACTTTGAGGTGCTGCCACTCTAGTACCAGATGTCATTACTCTGAGGTGCTGCCACTCTAGTACTAGATGTCGTTACTCTGAGGTGCTGCCACTCCAGTCACCACTACTCTTTGGTTGCCGCTATTCCAGTCGCCACTACTCTCTAGTTTCCGCTACTCTTACCACTGCTACTGTGGTTGTAGTTACTCGTCTACACTCCCACCAACATGGATACTGACATTTCAACTGCCACCATTTCCGATGACATCGCTCGAATCGACGCTGTCATATTTCATGACTACAGATGACGCTATTCCTGTGATGATGCTTCTCCATAATAGGTGAGTCACCAGGTATGTCCTCAATCAAACTTAACAGATTTGGGTAATATTACACATGGCATAGGCATTCATGCTTGAGGATGGTCTTAAATTTAAGTTTGGGGGAGATTTTATGTCTTTTCCCAAAGAGTCATCATTACCCTCTTTAATCACACGGTTTCGTAATCATTACTTAAAACTTTCCGATGTCATTGTATGCATAGGGATTGGACACACGCACCAAAACGTTAATCATCCACCAAGATATTAAATTCTCTGTCATATCATCATCATTACTTACCTTCCACATCATTTAATTAAAATAAAAATAAAAATCCACGACTCTTTCCACAACACAGTTTCCGCAAAATTGTTTTGCCTGTCATTTCTCCTGAACTAGTTGTCGGTACTCCTCGAGCAGGTATAGTCAATGGAATAGAATGGGTGGTGGAGTAGTAAGGTATGAGCCAAAAAATACTACATAGGTCCGTGCAAATCCATAAGTCTGGCAAATTTTCTAGAATGCAGGTTGGGACATGTATTTCGAGAGGTTACAGGGATTCGACACAGACATTACAACAGAATTCACCCAAAATTTGGACAACCACTCCTCCATGGTCCACGGATTAAAAATCAGAGTCATGGAGCAAACCATTGCAACAAATAGTGGGTTTCCAATATCTGGTCAATGATGGTTTTTCTAGAAAACACCACTCCCGAAATTTCCAGGGTTGTTTATGTGTGAAGGAGAAGAAGTAAAGCAGAAAGGGAAAGGATACGAACAAACTTCTCTGCCTCCTCCATGGGTCGAGGTAGCACTATTATTCATAAGGTATGTGACATGTGAAGGCCGCCTGTCTACCATTTACAAATATGATCTCAAATTGCTCACATCTCGACGTTTCTAACAATGCATAAACATGCCCTATTTTCTGTGTAATAACGTTCAACGGATGGTGCGAGCATCTCAGCCCTCGTGCAAACAACTCAAAACCCTCACAAATCTTGGCCTCGTTAATCTACTAGTTGTGCATGCACTAGAGAAAATCCCTGTGAGTTGGCCGCAGTTCATAAGACTCTCGAAAGAGGAATTGATAGAACTTATCCCAGAAGTAGCAGAAACCCTAGCAGAGAGAGATGGGCTAAGAAAGTTAGCAGAGGTTGTTGAAACTATTTCAGAAGGCCAGAGAATGGGTGCTGATGCACAGGAATCAAACTTGGATAGAGATTAGGAAAAATGGAAACCATCAGTGGAAGTTAGAGAAGTTGGGGGAATGAGGCATTTCATTAACCTGGATTCAGAAGAAGAGGAAGTAGAGGGTTCTATTCATCCAAACCCTTTTCTTGAACAAGAAATATATGTTTCTACTCCCTCAATAGATGAAAAAGAAATATATGTTTCTACTCCCTCAGTAGATGAATAAGAAAGAGACGATGCTATTCCACCCACAGATGATCATGAGATGGATGTTGATACCCCTTTTTCTAATGAGCAGGAGAGGAATGTTTCTACTCCTCCAATCTATGAAAAAGAGGTAACTGACCTTGTTACACAAGAACCAACGCTAGAACTTTCTGAATTTCCTGTTTGTGAAGATGGTGTAGATACTCCTCCCACCAGTGAGTAGGTAATGACTGATTTTGTAACACAAGAACCAACGTCAGAACAAGCCATTCCTAAAAACCCTATTTTTGAAGACACAACAGCTACTCCAGTTTGTGAGCAAGAAATGACTGACGTTGTTACACAAGAACTAGCATTATAGCATGCTGCTCCTGAAAACCCTGAACCAGAGTTGGGTGCTGCTACTCAAGGAGAAGTGTGAGTTAAACAAGATCCAAGCATTGAGGCTATAGGAAATGAAGCTCAGAATGAGGTTCCTCTTAGGGGATGGGTTGAAGAAATTCCTTTCAAACATGAATTTGTCGAATTTTGTGCAAGGAGAAGAACCCCTATTTAGGACCATTATTGGACAACCTTTAGAGAAAGTCTGCAATTCAGGATTGAGAATTCCAAGATAAATAAGCAGGTGCTTCTCCTAAAGAAACGAGCACGAAGATACAAAAGAGTTGCCAAGGAAGCAGTGAGGAGAAATGTCAAGGAGACTATTTCGGCAACTACCCAAACTGTCGATACTCCCATAGTAGAGGCAACTAATCAAACTATCGATACTCCCATAGTAACAACAACTATTCAAACTGAGTTAGCATTGCATACAGTCGCTACTCAGATCGAGCCTATCTTGCACACCTCTACAGTACCAACAACCACTCAGACGGATCCTATTTTGCACACTTCCACAATAACAACATCTACTCAAGATGAGCCAATGACAGATACAACTGAAGCTCAGGTAGTTTTGTTGAAAGCCGAGATACAAAAGTGGAAGAAAATTGTAGCCTAGTTTTAGACAGGATCTGTCCCTTCTTTAGTGCACCTAAGGACACTGAAAGACATAAGGGAGGAGGCTGCTAGAGTCATTGTTGACTATGAGGAAAAGTTGGAAGAAGAGAAGAAAATGGGCGAGAAATAGAAGGAAAATATTACAGAGTTGGAGGCACAGATACAGAGGTTAAGGGATGACAAAAGGGAGATGTATGATATCACCCAACATGTAGTAACGTGTCGCTCCCCTTCTCTCAGCTATGCATTGTTCCTTCATGAACACTATTTATTTTTCTGTATGGAATGTATTCACGAGGAGATGGTTTATAATATTAAAGACCCCATGGAGTTTCTTAGGACCTTGAAAATTTATGACATCCTCACACAACATCTCATGTGTGAATTGTACATGCACAACTATATTCTAAGAGATGATAAAAAATTCAATCAAGTTCCTTATGTGGGATATGTCCAATTGAGGGCCTTTCTTTCCTACACCATTAACCAGGTGAAGTGGAATAAGGCACTTGATTATTTCGAGGAAAATTAGGCACACATAACCCTTCAGGTTAGAATGGATAACTTTCAAGTTGAACATATCATCAACACACACAACTATTTCAGACATATTCCCAATTGGCCAAAGAATATGGAAACTACACAACAATGGTGTGATGATCTTTGCATAAAATAGTTGACCTATTGCAAGGAAGAGGCACTTGAAAACTGTGACTAGAGATGGGCCTTATCACCACCTGTTGTCAGGGAACGAGAAGATTTTGGGGCTCCCAATTTTCACAGAGCCATGGAAAGAATATTCAAGTATATAGCATGTATGAGGTTTTGTGGGGTTCGATGGCTAGGCTTGAGATTTTCATTCCCCATCATATGGATTCCACTTGATCAATATCAACCTGATTATGAGGTCTAAAGATAATGGTGGAAGGATATAATATTGACTGGGGGATGTAAGTTTCCAGGAACATATATGGCTGAGACATATGACATAGAAAAACTTCAGGCCGAGTATCAAGGTTCCAACCTAGATCTGCGAAAGCGAAGGCCTGCACGAGGATGATAACATGACTAAAGTTTGGGGGAGATGTGTGTAACTAGAAGGGTAATAATGCACCTTTATTATGTCATTATGTGTATTAGTTAAAAAATGTTAGAGATTGGTTGGAGGTTTACCAAAGCGAATTACTAATGTCTAAAATCTTGCAGGAACAGAGCAAACACAGTCTAGCAAGATGATGCGATCAAGGATGTAACGCAGTCCACGGGTTGAAGTTGCAAAAGAGGACATGTTCCATGGTACAAAATTAGGTTCTGTTAATCGGTTCAGCCTTTGTGTATTTTTAGGAAGAGATGTTACCCTAATATTGGGATGCTATGTGCTCCATGAATTGTATAAAAGGCCGAACAGAGATAGAGAAGGGATTAGCCAGTAAGTCAACTAGTTAGGAGTTGTCCTGTATCAAGACTACAAACTATGTAATCTCGTTTTATTTAATGAAAATTGAGTTTCTTCTGTGTTTCTGAGTTTTCGTGGCAGTTAGTTCACCGCATCCTTGATCGGGGAGTTGGTCTCACTCTTTTGTTCAGGTGTTGTAAGCTTATGATACATTTTTGTTGTGGTTTTGTGTGGAATATGTTAGATTTGTGTGTTATCCTGCTTCATTTGAATGTTACCGTTATTTATGTTTAAGCACCAATGATCTTTATTTTACTGCAATGATTGTTTAATTACATTATCAATATTGAAAGAAGCACAGTCTGTACATACAGTGCACGATAGACTGTTTAAGTTTAAGTAGACAAAACTTTGATTTATTTAAGTGCACATTTATGTTTAAGTAGAATGTTTACTTTGATTTCTTTCATTCATATGAGTGTGAGTAACCTTCAATTTTTTGGTAAGGGAATGACTCAACCACAAGGCTACAATTTCCTCATCCAAAAAGCTACAAACATCGTTGTTGAAAGGGTGTGAATGCCTTTAACCTCATGCTATGATTATCCCTTCACATTAATAGGTTAAATTTGATATTCAAGGCAATTATTGTGACTAGTCTATGTTAATATCGATTAATGGTTCTGAGTGCATTGAAGTAAATAAGTAAAGGGTTGGCCCACTCTCACAAGCATAGTGATAGATTTAAAAAAAACACATCTCCCATATTGTCCCCCTGGGATACCCCTACCAAATTGTTTTTGACCTCTAGTTCAAAGCCCCAATATCTTAATTAAAACCATTCATTCAAGGGAATGTATTTTATCTTCCCCTTCATCCCAAGGTGCCTTGGGTTTCCCTTTTGGTCCACTAAGAAAGACACCTAATAAGTCCCAAAACCCCCTCTGATAAGCCCTTTTCACATAAGAAACCCTTTCAAGGGTCAATCACACATGAAAATATTGAGTATGGGTCAATCAAAAATCCCAACATCCAGCTTCTCATGTAGATTTTTTTTTTTTTTAAAACCTAAAGGAAGCGTGGAAATATCGACGATAGTTCATTGTAAGGAAATGAATGTGTTTTATTAAGCATGGATATATCGATGAAATTTCATCACACATTGTCATGGTTTTGCATCACACATATAGCATATGCGTTGTAAATTTTTTCTCTGCCAAACCTTTTCATCGCTATTGCCACGAATGTGCATCGCTATTGCCACGAATGTGCGTCGCAACTTTCCACACTTTTTCGTTGCACGTATGGAATCCGCGTCATAATTTGTTGGTAAGTTTTTTTACTTTGGAACGGTTATTCATCCTCATTGAGACGAAATTTCATCGCAATTGACATGCTTTATAAGGTAAACCTATATTGATGGTGATGACACGTGGAGGGATAATTTTGTCATTGTTTCCACGAATACCTGGTTCATGGATATAGCAAGGAAAAAATAGCGATGAAAAATAGCCTTTTCTTTTGCAGAAAGTGCAAAGGATATGTGTGGCAATATCAATGAAAAACCATGGAAAATTTGGTCATATGTAGTAGTGTGATCATGCAACATCGCTTGTGCTGCACCCACGATCGTTATGTTCTTCCTCTCCATGATCCCATTTTGCTGTGGGTTATGACGCACTATGAGTTCTCTTCAAATAACTTCTTTTCTGTAGAAGTATTTGAATTTGTTAGAGATGTATTCTCCACCATTATCACTCCTCAAAGCCTTCACTTGCTTCCCCAACTCTTTGTCCACCAATGCTTTAAACTCACAGAACTTTGAGAATGTTTGATCCCTCTTTTGCATGAAGAAGATCCAACATTTACTAGAAAAGTCATCAACAAAAATAACATAATACTTATGTTTTGTTGTTGAAGCAACCAAGAATGGTCCACACACATTTGTGTGAACTATCTCCAGTATCACTGGAGCATGGTTATCCTTTTCATGAAAGGTGGACTTTACACACTTCCCCATGGTGCAAACCTTGCACTAATTTAACTGATCAAGTGTTCCGATTGGAATTCCAGTAGATATTTGTTGCATGATTTTCAAGGCTCCATGATGAAGATGGCCCAATTTCCTATGTCATAATTCACCCTCATCCCATCTCACCACTTTTTCTGCCTTTCCCATCATGGAAGCGCAACCATCTACCTCCAGCTTGTAGAGAGTATTAACTCAAATCCATATATTCTTGATTTGACCCATTGTTTTATGTCGTAGGAAAGATTTTCCATTGCTGAAAACAACGTCATAGCCTCTTCCCTCCAACATTGCGACTGATACCAAGTTTTTCTTCAAACCTGGAACATGCATAACATATTTCAATTGAAATTTTTTACCTGGATCCCTCTGAAAGGTAATGGTATCAATGCCAGTCTCACTGTATTTTCCATCATTGCCCATATCTATATGCATTTTGAGATCTTTCTCCTCCAAGTCACTGAAAATCTCCTTATCTCCCGTCATGTGGAAGGAAGCACCACTATCCAAATACCACACCGATACCAATTCACTTTATGCCATGCATGTGATCAAGGAGAATTCAAGTTCAATGGAGTCGCCCTTCTCCATCTTGATCTTCCTAAGTTTATCTTTGAGCACCAATTTCCTATGGTTGTTGTTGTTTTTAAATAGATCCGTCAAAGCCTTCCACATTGCATATGGTGTGGCTTTCCCATGAAGGTTTGAGACAATGTGGTCTCATACTCCCTCCAAAAGGATCCTCCTCACCTTTGCCACTTTCTTTTGCCATGCATCAAGATTTGCAATGTCTACAACATCTGGCTTAGGAGCATCCTTGTCAATGAATTCCTTCAAGCCATTATCTTTGAGTACTGCCTCCATCCTGTCCTTCGAAGAAATGTAGTTCAAGATTCTCTCGAGTTCATACTCTAACCTCAATCCATTGAAATCCATTTCTATATTGAATTAGCTGTAGCACCAAGAAAGTCTTTCTGCAAATTTGAATTCTATCCGATCACAAACTTAGCTTCTGCTTCACTTCTGCAATTTTTTGTGCTTTGATACCATGTAGAAATTTTAATACAAATTATGTATTGCCTAGATTCTTCTGATCTAACAATTATATGCCACTGTTAAATACATAATCGCTTCTACTAAAATTCTTGATAAATTTAAAACACGATTGCCAATTGCAATATTAGGAAGAGAGATCAATCACACATAACACAGATGTTTTACTGGGAAAGCATAAAGCTAAAAACTCCACTATCATATATTATGTATATATCATGTATTATGAAACAATATCATACAAAAATCTAATCCAATATCTCTCAGTACAATATACAATTATCTCACACTTTCATACAAAAATTGGCAAATGCATGTGCCAATTTACTGCGTCCAGACAACTTGCCTCCTTTGCGCAATCCGTGCTAATGGAAATCTCTGTAATGAATAAAATCCCTCTTGCCTAGGCTACACATTCCTCATGGGAACATACAATGTGTGTGTGGGTACATGAGTGCACCCACTAAAGTCACAACTGATAGTCAAACTGTCCCTTTCACCTTCATCTTAATTGGGTCTCCACTGGATCTGACATGCATGTAGTTGACAGTGGTAAATCTTCAGTTGCATGTGAGACCACTGATTGTGAATTAATTAATAATGAATTCACTGATCTCTCACTAGTGTAAGTTCAGTTACAAATAGTACAACCGATCTTAACTCACTTAACTGAGTTAAACTACTTTACAACTCACATAACTACACATATAACTCTGTTATAACTTCGAATCACTCAGTTACAACTAATTCGATTTTCATGTCCCACCAATCAACCTTTGAACTCGAATTTCCTATAGCTAACTGATTTTCCACTTCAGTTAACTATTTCCAAGTGCTCATTGAGAATAGATTAATATTTATTTTCCAACTATTATTAAGGGATAATAATAGTCTACATACATCTATAAATAGAATTCACTCACCATCTATAAATAAACATCATCTAGAAATAGAATTTGCTCATCATCTAAAAATAGACTTCCACCTAAAAATAGCCTGAGGCTCCATCCTAGTGTAGGTGCATACTTTTCACTAGGATCTTCTTGTTGAATCTCAACACTTCTTAGAGATAAGCTACCACCATTCTAGCAAGTTCATTTCACTATGTATTTACTTTTACAATCTCTGCATATTTCAATATTCAATATAAATTGAGTATTGTTGTATCTACGTGTTTCTATCTTATTTATGTATTTCGTTTCTTTCCCTCATAAATATAGATCAATGGTATCATGGTGTTATTCTCTTTATCAACTTATTTGTGCATGTCACCAATGAGGTCAAGGCATCATGAATTGGGAGTTGAACCTTTGGAAGATTGTCCTCGTCAACCCTAATGGTCGTCCATGGTGGAGGAATAAAGAGATGAGGGAGCATGTAGTAACCCGATTTAAATTAACGTTTAAATTTCTTCCTAATTACTTAATTTCTAATTTCTATGATCTTTACAAAGAAGTAAACTTTTCAAATTATTCAAATTATCTCAACATTTACGCTGTATTCGGCAGTAAGTAATAAATCTAGGTAAATAAACCAGGAATTTGAATTTACATACCTCACTCTGATCCTATCCGCAGCCGCTTGCTCCCTTCGCTTGAACCTGCTCCCTAGGACACCCCAAAACCAGCCACCCTACCGACTAGTACGCCTAGCCCTAGGACATCAATGGACGTCCTAGCCCTCCGAGCCCAAAACCTCTTCAGCCCCGGTGCACTGTAAATCCCACTGTAAACTAACTCTCTCCCAATACTCCAAGTTCTCCTCTCTCGTAGAATGCATGAAAAATGAATCCCCCCCATCCTCCTTCTCCACTTCCCTTATTCCTCCTTCACCGCCCTCGCACATTCACTCCCCCCACCAAATACCTTATCTCTTTATTAATGCCTTATCCATTCATTTATTTCTTATTAATTGTCTTATCCTTTATTTAAATGTTTCCCTTTTACGTATGGGTTATGTTATCTCTTATGGGATACGTAACCCCATTTAACATTATATTTTATTTTTAACCATTAATTTAATACTTAATCAATTAATGACTCACTTAATAATGAATCATTCATTAACCCTTATGTACAC
>JZKD02S1842705.1:0-13261 GCA_000966675.3 Picea glauca
AGGGTATGAGAACCCTAGATTGGATATTATTGTAATAGAGCACTGCTCGATTGGAGGTTTCCCCCTCGAAGAGGCCTGTGAACATTGCTATCTGATTCAAAGTGCTATTTCTGTTACTATTTCGTGAATCATTTATGTGTATTGTGAAGATTATGCTGGATATTTTACTGTTATTCTGTTATTTCTAGCATTTCATTTTTGTTCTGCATATTTTATATATCTGGTATCTTGCATGGGTCAATGGGATCTTTGGTATCATCAGGAAGGGAAGGATCTTCAACAAGTGGAATTGTCACATTTTCTTCAGGAAAATCTTCGGAAACATAAAAATTTTGTATTCCTTGCACTTGTGCCCTGAAAAATATTTTTTCATCACAATTATAGAAAAGACCCTTTAGTTTTCATTCAACCATTTCAGACCTAGTTAATTTCTGGACCTTGAGGGGAGTGACAAGGGGTTAGGATTAGTGTGTCGAGGGCGAGGAACAATAGAGGGTTTTTTGTTATGGGAAAAAACAACTTGTTGGGCCTCTTTAGCATGCTTAGTAGCTTCCAACCAAGTCTGAGGGCGGGCCATGAGAACCTGGGATCGAATTTCATCCTTTAGGAAACTGATAAAGCATTCACGGAAGAAATAATCTGACATGCCCTCAGTTCGAAAGGTTAAATGATCAAAATCATTTATAAAGTCTTCCACTATACCTGATTCTTTTAACTTGGTCAAATGACCAAGATAGTGGGTATCAGTGTCAAAGTGGTCATGGAGCTCTAAAACAAACTGGGTCCAGGAAATATACCCTTGACATAAATTTTTATGTCATTTCCACCATTGCCATCATTTAGGATCTACATAGAGGACAACATAATAAATTTTGGCCAACTCATCAGTAATATGATGCAGAGAAAAATAATTCTCCATTTGAGTGACCCAACCCGTAGGATCAAAGCCATCAAATTTATTGACCTCAACGTGGGGAATATGGGGGTCACAATGAAAGGAGTTGGAATGAAAATGTAGAGAATGAGAAGAATCAACAACATCTGGTTGGTCTGAGGAGGAAGGACCTGAAGGGAAGTTCAACAATTGATTGACATAAGACTAGAGGGTGTTAAATTGGTTCATGAATTTGGCCTCCATGGTGTCAAATTTGTGTTGGACTTGGGTCTCGAATTGTGCAAGGCAGGAATTGGTAGAGCCAATCTCAGATGTCATATGTTGGATGGATTCTTGGTCTTGATTGATGGAAGCTTGCAAGTCTTGGTTGCGATTGTTGGCCATTTGGAGAGGGGAAGTGCGGGTAAGGAAAAATGGGTGGGTGGGACCACAAAAAATGACTTATAAGTGATATGTACCACAACGATCAAGGTGAAAAGTAAATATAATGGAATAGGTAGCAAAATAGGGAAGTTGAGAAGGGGTCAGGTCCACTGGAAAAAAAAGGATTAAGAATGAAAGGTTTGACTATGATTAGGGAGAAAAGGGGAATCCAATGGGATAGGTCCCAAATAAGTGTGTCAGTGGTACCACTATTATTTTCTTTTTTTATAACTCCTACATGGTTTACTCCAGCCTGAATAATACTGTAGTGATGAAATTCCCAAATGCTTAACAGGAAGAAATGTGTAGTAATTTCGCAACCAGAATGTTGAAGGAACAGTTGTGTGGCAATAGATCTTGTTTGTTTTGTTTTTKTTTCCRTCCCAAGGGGTAGGGTATGTCAGTGTTTCATGGAAACCTGCACAGGAGACCTAGCTAAAGMATACACAAACAAAGCTTATCAAGAAAAGGAAGAGAGATACACAATGAAGAATGAGAATCAATGTCTATTATGATCAAATCAATGAGTGAGTGATCTTCACTCATATAGGAAATGAYATCCTATAATTATAAATACATTCATAATAGTGATGGTCTAAGATTAGAAAGTTTAAAATAGAACTAGTCAGTTAACTCCCACTGAACTAGTGTGTCGAAAATAAAAATTTCTCCAACACCCCCCATGAACATCACTATGGAGTAAAAAATGAGTCATGACTACTAGGCCATATTAGGTACTCATGTACAATGAAACTAATGAACACTGAATAAAAGTGAGGAAAGAGGGAAAACCACGTGGGAACAAAACCCCCCCTCAAAAAATAATGTATCAAAAGAAGAAAATGACAGTTGTTAGGCAACTGTGTTCTTCACTACAAGATGATCCCACAAAGTTTGAAACTTCTGCTCACTGAAAGTATTTGTGAAGCTGTAAAAATATTTATGGATCTAATGAAGTCCTTTGGAAACATGTCAAGCCTTGTACCTCTTGATCCTGTGGATCCATCTACACCTGAAAGTATTCCTTTCTGGTGGAAGTGGAACCAGATGCCAAGTCTGATTCCCTAGGAGACAGTCATGCTCCTCCTGCATGGTTGCTTTCCATAATGGATTTCCCATAGCCTTATTGTAGGTATGTGGATCATTAGATTGAACCATATATCAATGTTTGGGCATCGTAGGTTCTAAAGTCGAAAGTACATGAGAAGAATCCTCATGCTGAGATCAAGTCATCCTCGAATCCAATGGATTCCCTGCAAGATTTCCTGTTGGCTGAAGTGTGGTCCATGCCTTCTTGGGAATCTACTAAAGCTTCGATGTTGACTTATTATCTATATGTACTACCTTCTTATTTCCATGTACAAAATCTGAGTGTATGGAATCATCTCTGATGTCTGAAACTGATGGAAGCACAAGAGTATATGCATGTTGCACTGGAGGTTCATGCAAAGTACTCTCCTTATGTGTAAGTAGAATAGACGAGTCATTGTCAGAAAACATAGTGAATTTGTACAACCTTGACTTGTGATCCACCTCACGAATTGCAATTATGGAATTTTCATGCATGTCAATTACTGAAACTGAATTGGATGTAAATTCAACCCTTTTTTACCTTTTTGAGTGATCTGATAAATTGAGAGCAGATTCATAGAAAGATTTGGAACATGTAAAACATTCTGAAAACTACCATTATGGAGTTCCACTCTCCCCTCTCCTGCTACTACTACTGGAGTATCATCTCCCATGAGAATAGGGTGTCTTGAGAATGGACTCAAGGAAGAGAAAACTTACTCTTTCCCTACCATATGATGGGATGCACTAGAATCTATAATACATGAATCAAATGAGGAATTAATTGCAACAAGAGCATGATGATTACCTTTCTTGGGAGCAGGATATTCTTCCTTTTGCTTCTTGACTCCCTCTGGAATGAAGTTTCCAAGGTTTTTCTTATGAAGTGCATGTGCCATAAGATCGATATGTTTCTTCATGATTCAATTTATTGCAGTAAGTGCACTGCTTTCCCTTCTTCTTCTTCTTTGAATCTGAAGAGTCTTTGGAACCTGAAGAATCATTAAAGGGTTTGGAATATCCCTCCTTCTCGTTCTATTTGGATTATCCTTTTCCATCATGCATGATGAGTGCATGTTCTTTGGGATCCTTGATGAGGCCCATATGTATGAGTTAACTTTTCTCTTGTGTGAGAGACTCAATGAACTAAGCCAACGTAGGAATTTTCCCATTTGCGCCCAAAAGACATCTGCCAGAATGGAAATTGGAGACATATGCAACATATTCTGGTCCTAGCTTAGGCAAGATTGTTAGAATAAGTTGTTTCTCTTGTGTATACTTGTCAATACCACATTACCCAAGCTCAAAATCAAAGATTTAAATTTAGTAAAGAAATCTTGTATATTATCAAAACTTTTAGGGTCTAAGTTATTCAACTCTACCTCAAGCATATGACCTCACATCTCATCCTTCTTTCCAAAGAGCCCTTCCAAGGTGGTCCATATCTCGTTTGGAGTCTTTCATGCAGAAACATGAAACCATAAATCAATGGAGATTAACTCAAGAAGTAGTCTCATGGCCTCATCCTTACGATTTTCCCATATAGTCTTCTCAAGTGTGGATGTAGGTTATGTTTTCGTCGCCATCGTCAAACTATACAGTACTTTTCTTTTGAGTTGGAATGTCGCCTTCGGCTTCCATTCAAAATAGTTGTATGGTGTGAGCATTATCACTAGAATTGATTGAATAAGTTGCATCATCTCCATCCCTGCTATTGATTCTGAAAAGATCTTGAAAACCCAAATCGTGTATTATGAGATATGATTGGCGGTCCTATGGCAGCTATAGATATGTTAAAACAATTATATCTCCTAAAATATGATGTGGGTTTGTTGACGGGCGAAATCGACCGTCCGTCAACTGAGAGAGTGGAACCGGTCCGGGGTTGTCTAATAACCCAAGCCGTTTGGGATGAACCACCCTGACGGGTTTAGTGGCTCTGTTAGCCGATCTAAGGTCCTAAGAAAACAAAAAGAAAACTAATCTACAATAACTAATCTAACTAAAACTAAATAAAACAATCTAATAAAGTAATCTAACTATTACTAACTATTAAACAAAATAAACTAAAACTAATTATTAAAACAAACTAATCTAACAATTCTATATATACAATCTACTAATTACTACTATACTAACTCTAACTAATTAACTATCTAACTACTAACTGAAATACAACTTATTCACAAAACGTACAATATCTACAATTTACAGATTTAAATAAAATCTGCAAAACTCATTAATATTCTTCCCTAAGAYAGGGGAAGATGTTTTTGTTGATTTTATAATTTTATGAACAAGAAATAAAACAGAAAACTAATTAAACTAAAACACTAATCTAAGCTACAAATATATCTAACTAAACTGCTAATAAATATACTAACAAATAAATAACAAGTTGACCTGGAAACGCTCTAGGTTTGTCCTGTATATGATGACTTTTTAGCAGGTCAGAGGAAGGAAACTCGCACCGAATAATCCAGAAGCTTCTCGTAAACGATAGCTGCAATGCTCTTCAAGTTTGTTTACAGGACAAACAAGACATAAAAATCACAACAATCATATGATTTATAAATTTCCACAATTAGATAAACCTGTATGTAAAGACTTATACAAAATAATTCAATTAATGAAGAAGAGAAATCTGTCATTCATAAACTGAATCAAGTAATTGTTGTGTTTTTAAGTACTGGAAGAAATCACATATGGATGAAACATTAATTAATTCATATCATTTTTCAAAAGACTATGATAGCTAAAGTAGTCACTAATCAAATGCAAATAGATAAGCATAACATGAAACAAAAGATTGATATTATGAAAAGCTAAAGTTGTAGCAGAACATCAACTTTTGTCTCAGTTTGTATTAGAATTCCATATCCTTGTTCTCCCACGAATGAGGATGCCCCTTATTACACAAAATAATAAGTATTTAAAGGTTTTCCACAGGGTAAAGCCTCCCTATGGAAGTTATAAAACTGCTTACATAAAATCTGGGAAGATATCCCAAAGTTGTCTAGACTAGGAAACTAAAATAAAAGTGAAATATCCAAATATACTCTAGACTGTCCATCAAATCCCATGCAATTCGAATTCACCTGAAAAGAACAAAAATGAACAAATTAGAAGGATCTTTTATTAATAAAATGATAGAAAATTCAATTCTATAGACTGGCTACAGAATCATCTGATTCTATAGCTCGTCTAAATAAAGTACAGGATCAACATTAAAATCGGTAAACAAATATTTTCAAGATTTCAATTTAATTGACATCCAATAACCATTTGAAAATGAATCATTTAATTTGAATTTGTCATATCATTCAAAACTAAACAAGATATGAATCAATGAATGCCTACAGTGATAGGCGTACTCTGTTTCTTGTATCACCACAAAATCGAATGAGCAGAAACATAATCCAAAGATTGGGGAAACGTTTGATATCAATTTGGAATCAACACAATAAAAAAAAATCGCATACAATTGTTATGCTATCTTATCAACAAGGGATACAATTGAAGCCAAATAGGATCGTTATCAAATCATTATCACTGGGTTGACACAGCCACAAATAGATTAATTCAAACTGGTGCGAAAATCAATTCAAATAAAATCGTAATAGGATCGATTGATTAGCAACTGAATTCATAATTTGTTACTGCAAATTGGGCAAACAAGATCATTTTGACTTTGGTCAGAATCGTTCATTTGGCAATGAATTATAATCAGATAACGAATGTTGATCACTTTGTTTTACGAATCAAACAGAGCAGCAATTAAAATACGAGTCCAGCTCATAAAACAATCTTGCCAACTTATAATCCAGTCAGAATAGAAGTGAATCGAACAGAGAAGGTTTCAACATATTGATTACGAATCAAAACATTCCACAATTCGGGCGCATTCGCACAGGCTCAACTGAAAGCATTGAAAACGAAGTATTTTTTTTCCAAATTGAATCGAACAGAGTGGTACCCATGATTCAGAAAATCATATGATACAACACATCGTAACAACTATACTCCCGAAATCATTTAACAAACATAGCACACGAATCATAACGATATCGAATCCACACATAATCGTATTCTAAATTAAGCATAAAGCTTTCCGTGTGGAATAGATACAAAACGAATTGTATTGAAAACACACCATTAATTTCGTTACTTCACTCAGACAAACTTAGCAAATGAAATCCAAATGAGTAACCATTCAAATCCAATAAAAAATTTATGAGCAAATCGTATATCAAATCGAAATTCCTTCTATTTTTATCAAAACTAAACCATGTACAGGATGATCACCGAATGATAGAGGCATTTGGATGAGTGACTGAGCCATTTAAAAACAGAATTCAAATCATTATATAAACCTTGATTACTCACAAAAAAATGATATCAAATTCTCATAAATGTATATCGACGAGGCTGCTTGATCATGCCAGTTTGGAATTGACAACGGCTGTGGCTGATTCCACGTTTTTGAAAAGGATGGAGCCGGTTGTCTTTTGCTTTTTATCTGTTTCTTGGAGTTGGTTTCTTTGACTGGTTAACACTGCAATTTGATCTTCCAACGATTGAATTCTCGATTGGAGTATGGGAACATCAATGTAATATCGTTCCAACCATGAACTGCATTGGTCACAGGGTGACTGTGTGGGTTTTGAAAGAGCAGGTGAGGGTTTGGTCAAATGACCGAGGGTTTCATGGGGAAATTTAATACCAAGGTAGATAGGGTCGTTCTTTAGGTAAGGGGGAAGGTTTTTCATGAAATCGTAAGGTGGTTCAGGACACAAAACCTGCAAGTAAGGATACTCATCGGCTAAAAAGCGTTCAATGTCAGAATCGGAATCCTCACTCAGAACTATAGGTTTTGACTCAACAGAGGGTTTAGGCTTGTTCCTGGCCATCCGTGAAATCAAACGAGCATTATTTTTACCCTTAGTGTTATCAGTAGGGTTTGCCTTGGTCTTTTTTCTCACAGGCTTTTTAATAGTCTCGACACTCTTAGTTACAGCGTCGGGTAAGTCGATAGGAGGGTAGGCCGAAGGCTTAGGAGCAGGCAATAGGATATGGAAGGGCACCGGGGGTATAGGCTTGACTTCACTCACCATAGGTTTTTCAACCTGTATATGGTTTGGATCCTCGAAACCATTCCGAGCAACGAAAGTTCTGCAACTATCACCATGCAAACCCAAATGATAAACANACTCATCGGCTAAAAAGCGTTCAATGTCAGAATCGGAATCCTCACTCAGAACTATAGGTTTTGACTCAACAGAGGGTTTAGGCTTGTTCCTGGCCATCCGTGAAATCAAACGAGCATTATTTTTACCCTTAGTGTTATCAGTAGGGTTTGCCTTGGTCTTTTTTCTCACAGGCTTTTTAATAGTCTCGACACTCTTAGTTACAGCGTCGGGTAAGTCGATAGGAGGGTAGGCCGAAGGCTTAGGAGCAGGCAATAGGATATGGAAGGGCACCGGGGGTAYAGGCTTGACTTCACTCACCATAGGTTTTTCAACCTGTATATGGTTTGGATCCTCGAAACCATTCCGAGCAACGAAAGTTCTGCAACTATCACCATGCAAACCCAAATGATAAACAACGATAAGCTTAATAAGCCCATAGTGGAACAGGCTACTGTCAGCCTGCTGCCTTTTGAACCTTTTCGACATTTTATACAAGCTACAATGAAAATAAAAGGGCATATTGAGTGGATATCCCATAAAACTCATAAGAAAATGCAGGTGGTAGAGAAACACAAGTCCGTATCGACCTTCACAGGTCACAAACTATTTGATTACCATCAAAGTATCGTGCCATCGTGGTTTAAGTGCAGAGATGGGCATACCTCTGTCACAAGAGGTGAATTTGCGCGAAAGGAATAGCAGTGTCCATGGGACCTCCTCGACCTTACAATTCTTGAACCAACGTTGTCCTGTGGCAGGTAACCCCGTGGAAAAACCGATAAATTTCTCATCAATTTCCAACTGTATGTCGCCCACCTTGGCTCTACATCCATCGAAGGTCATGGCAAACTTTCGAGCTACACAGAGATTAAAACCCTCAAATCATTTTATGAAAGTAAGCCATCCATTTTCCTCCAGGTCTCTGCGGTTATTGTCAAACATTAACAGGGCTTGGTTGTCGTTTGTCTCGATCCACACGACTGGTGCCATGGAGCCGAGCACATGGTAAGCTGAGGGTTTGGATCGAAACACACACAGGAGCAGAGCTACCCGAGCTAACGGAGGTAATCGGGTAATAAGGAATAGGCATAAATGCCAGCATGCGAAGGTGGTGGAGTTATTCACTGGCCATGCATAACAATTATTGCCACAGTACAACCGTCGATTTACATAGCTGTTATACCCACTATAACATGGTTTAACACTCATGTCATTTGCCCAACCAATAAAACAATGGTAAGTGTATAACCAAACATGTTTAATCAACGTTATACCAAAGTTTGAAACCATCAATCATACGATTTAAAACTAATACCAAACTCAACTATGCGCCAATGCATCAGCTCATATAATCAATAGTTTAACCAATGTACCAATGGATACATATAACCAACTGACCAATAGTTATGAAAACATAGTCATAGGCATCATATTAAAGATATATATGAAATATTTAACCAAAACACCCATGTATATTATGAAACCAAAGGTCAAATATTTCAAACAACATATAAATCCATATGTCAATGCATTACAAGCTCAATGAAACCGAGTCACAATCAATCGAAGTATGAGTATTGATCAAAGGATGTTGCCAGCTGCATAACGATAAGCGAAATGTAAGTGTAAATATGCATACTGACAAGAAAGATAACGACAATTCGAATAGTGATTTCAATGTGACTTCAAAAGACTAATGTTTTCACACTTACAGTCATGAAAACAAAACGAAAATAAGTGCGTAAAAAGGCGCAAAGAATAAAAGTGTCGTGTATTTGAAAAATTGCGACGAAAAATTGATGTTTGTAAAAAATTGGTGTAGGCAACTTATAAGAAAATGCAAAATAGTTAATTGGCTGCCAACAGGGTTTTGGATATTTTTGGTGAGCATGAGTGTCCCTATTATATACGTCTCTAGAAAAAATTTAGCCCGACCCACATCGCGAATTTCGAGATATCACAAATTTACTGCAGAAAACCAATTTTTCGAGGGCTGCTGAATCGTCGTACCCTAGAGAAGGGTAAAGTGTGACGATGCTAAATTGTCGCACCCTTAGTGAAGGACACAGTGCAATGATTGTGAAAAAATGAAACGTCGCACCCTAGATGAATAACACTATGTGACGATGTCACACCTTGGTTGTGTATAGGCTACAACGATTCCAATCGTCGCATCTTTTGATAAGGATAGGCTGCGACGATGGCGAAAACTAGGTTTTCTCAAAGACTATTTCACTCTTCTCTGGCTTGTCTGAGTTTCTCCAAGCAGCTCGGCTCTGATACCATGTCAGTGTTTCATGGAAACCTGCACAAGAGACCTAGCTAAAGCATACACAAACAAAGCTTATCAAGAAAAGGAAGAGAGATACACAATGAAGAATGAGAATCAATGTCTATTATGATCAAATCAATGAGTGAGTGATCTTCACTCATATAGGCAATTGCATCCTATAATTAGGAATGCATGCATAATAGTGATGGTCTAAGATTAGAAATTCTAAAATAGAACTAGTCAGTTAACTCCCATTGAACTAGTGTGTCGAAAATAGAAATTTCTCCAACAAGGTATTCATGGTTTCTACAGACAAGGGTTTTCCCTATGTTATAGCTATCTGATATACGTGCGGGGTCCAACAGTAGTAATTGGCCTAATATCTCAGGGCACCAACTAAGGAGGCTAGACTGTTCCCTTATTCGTACTACTCGAATACCCATTTACTAGGGAGTATCTTCTCAAGTGTTGTTCTCGGTGGCACTATAGTAGTCAGGTGACAAATCAATTTATCTACGAAGAGATTCAGGAGATCTAGGCCGATCCATATACAAGTGTTGTTTGATGCGCTACCACTCGAAGGGGTACCAATATGGGTTACAAGGGTGGCCAACAAATGTGCTCTTGAGTACCTCTTGTATTTTTTGTGTGTATTACTCCTCGGTCGCGGGTTTATGCACGTAATGATAGATCTATGTAGCTTTAAGATGTCGAAATACGTCTCTACCCTGAAAAAAATTAACCCACAATTTTTTGTCGAGGAAAGTGCTTCGATACCACTTATAGTATTCCATATATAAAATAGTATGCAGAACATAATTTTAGCTAGAAATGGCAGAACAACAATGATATAAAAAAAACAATGCCAGAATAATACTAGAATAACACCAGAAAGAGCACCTTGATTAATGATAGCAATGTTCACTTGCCTCTGCGAGGGGGAAACCTCTAACAGAGAAAATCTCTATTACAATAATATCCAAGAAAAGACTTCTCATACCCTATAATCTTATTTATACTAAATCTATCTATCCAGAAGAACAATCTAGAGGAAGACCCTTCTAGAAGCGGAAGCTTCTATTAGGTCTTCTTACATTCGACTTATTCCTCCTTATTGTTAGGCCTTATTAATGTTGACCTTTATTACATGGAAATATATTATTCTACCTAGTTTAAGGGTTAGGTAGGTTAGGCCCCTAACAGAACTACTCCCCTTCATGATCACTTCGGTAATCACCCTCTAAGTTTTCTTTTGGGATCATTTTTGCAATTAGATATGCGACAAGTCATGCGATAAATCCTCCATTCATATGCCTTGTCAAAGTGATCGATTCATACAACCAAATATGCACTTAGTCTCTACAAGGTGTGCACAATAGGTCCAACACTGAATTATATTCCAAACCAGCCAAGTTTTCCCCCATATTGTCTCTACAAATGGTCGGTCAACCTTACCGAACCTTCACTAAGTCTATGCCCAAACTACCTTTGTGATAAAGTATGCGACAAGTTCAACAATTAACTCTACGATGAGTTATGTAATCACCCACCCTTTCCAAATGCTTCGTTTCAACACAAACTCTATTCTTGTTGTGTACAAGGTGTACACCCAGATCAACCTTCCACCGCATTGTCAACCAAAACTTTGTCGTCAGTCTGATGCAAAGTCTACAATGAACCAATTCGCTCCACTGAACGGTTCACCAAGTCTATAAATGTTCCCATTGAACTATCTTCACAAAAAACTTTGAAATCAACTACAGTATGCTTCAACACCACCATTCTAACTATAGTAGTGGTGAAGAGATAAACCTGCTATGACACCATATATCATCAAGATAGTGGTTAAGAGCTCCCCAACCCTTCTCCAAAATCTGTGACAAATATGCTCTGATACCATCTGTCATGTCCCCATAGTGCGCCTAACTGAATCTTGTGATCACACACCTCTTGAGTGTGTGTGGCACCGCGACATTTCTCACTTTGCTACTTATCAACACCAAGGATACTTCGTCCAAACTACGCCTCTTCACCTACAACATACCCATACTTTGTTCTAGACTACTAACGACTGACACTCCTACTCTAATGAAACTCTTGTATACTTAGACAATTGTTAAGAACTTAAAACTTAGTCATATATAAGCATACATCCATGAACATGAGAAACCAAGAGAAAAATCGTGGAACAAACAAAATACATACAAAAAAATAATGCAGATGGCACGAACCATACCTAAAACCCGGCTAAGTCATTGTTATTGTGAAACAATTACAATATAAGAACTACTGGCTCAATTTATAACTGGGTAAAGTCGTACAACACGCCTCACCTCACTAAGACACTCATACACAGATTCGTCACACCAAGACTCTTTGTTGCAACTGTTTGTGCAACCTCCTATGGTGCACCTCAGATGTGCCCTCAACCGCATACGTGTTGTCTCTTTGTTACAACAAACTTCTCCAAGTTAACACAGACATGAGATTTTGTCTCCTAGAATGCCTCCTTAGACCTGTGAAAAGACTTCCCCCAAACTTAAGGAAACACAAGTCCTCCCATGTGAAGTGACTTGGCTCCTTGAGGAAGCTCTCCCCTCTTCATCTAAGTTTTCCTTAGAATAACAGAGTTGATCTTGATCTCCTTGTCTTCAAATCAGTCTTCTTTGGTTGTGAGCCCTTGTTCTCTTATAGGGACTCCAAAGGCCATCATTGTGAATCATCGCGTCCTTTGGGGGTGTCATGCCACTTTGCAGACCCAGTCTCCCAAACGAATCATCGTGTTTCTTTGCGGACCCGGTCGCCAAAATGATCCCACGCGCTCATCAACCACTATGCTCCAAACTTGGTGCACTCCCCATGCCAGTATGCCCTAATCTCTTGGTCGCTTCATACTTGGGCAAACCCCTTGACGTGTTTGCATGCCCAAGACACCCACTTGCCCAACTAATACAACACTTGAGTGTCGAAGTAACCCCAATTCCATCTCCTTGAAAACTTGAGCGAGGATCTTCGCACCCCTGTAACCAAAAATCTTACAGTGAATACAATGTACAATTGTATTCTTGTAAATGTAATTTACACTTATACTTTTTTATTATTATTGTACTTTGTGAACTTAAAATCTATAAAATCTTTTTATACTTGCAAACAAATTAGAAACTTTAAATTAAAACATAATTTAAAATTTCTGGTGCTAATATTTCAAAATGTTGGATACTTTCTAGTCTCCACTATTGTATTTCAAAATAGAACCTAATACTAGAACTCGCGACTGAGAACGTCGAAAGGTAGCGGCTGATAACGCGTGCCCCCAATATTATACTGAGAATGTGTGCCCCTAATATAAAACGTTTGTGGTAATCCGTCTGTGGTAATATGAAACGTTTGACTGCATTAGGTTGATAAATG
>JZKD02S1842705.1:57209-88076 GCA_000966675.3 Picea glauca
CCATGTAATAAAGGTCAATATTAATAAGGCCTAGCAATAAGGAGGAATAAGTCAAATGTAAGAAGACCTAATAGAAGCTTTTGCTTCTAGAAGGATCTTCCTCTAGATTGTTCTTCTGGATATATAGATTTAGTATAAATAAGAGTAGAGGGTATGAGAAGTATTTTCTTGGATATTATTGTAATAGAGCTCTGCTCTGCTGGAGGTTTCTCCCTCGCAGAGGCAAGTGAACATTGCTATCATTAATCAAGGTGCTTTTTCTGGTGTTATTCTGGTATTATTCTGGTATTGTTCTGGTTATATCATTGTTGTTCTGCCATTTCTAGCTAAAATATTTATGTTATGCACACGATTTTATATCTGGAATACTACAAGTGGTATCATAACACTTTCCTCGACAGAAAATTGTGGATTAATTTTTTTCCAGGGTAGAGACGTATTTTGACATTTTAAAACTCATAGATCTATCATTACATGCATAAACCTGCGGTCAGGGAGTAATACACACAGGAAATACAAGAGGTACTCAAGCACACATTTGTTGGCCACCCTTGTAACCCATGTTGGTACCCCTTCGAGTGGTAGCGCATCAAATAAAACCTGTATATGGATCAACCTAGATCTCTTGAAGCCCTCCGTAGATAAATTGATTGGTCACCTGGCTGCTATAGTGCCACTGAGAACAACACTTGTGAAGATACTCTCTAGTACATGGGTATTCCGGTAGTATGACTAAGGGAAAGGTCTAGCCTCCTTAGTTGGTTCCCTGAGATATTAGGTCGAGTACTACTATTGGATCCCACACGTATATTATATATCTATAGTATAGGGAAAACCCTTGTCTGTAGAGACCATGAATACCCTACCCCTTGGGACAGAAACAAAACCAGAACAAACAAGATCTATTGTCACGCAGCTATGCCTTCTACATTCTGGTTACAAAATTACTACACATTTCTTCCTGTTAAGCATTTGGGAATTTCATCACTGCAATATTATTCAGGCTGGAGTATAACCCCATAGGAGTTAAAAAAAGAAAAGAATAGTGGTACCTCCGACACACTTATTTGGGACCTATCCCATTGGATTCCCCTTTTCTCCCTAACCATAGTCAAACCTTTCATTCTTAATCCTTTTCTTTCAATGGACCCGACCCCTTCTCAACTTCCCTATTTTGCTGCCTATTCCATTATATTTCCTTCTCTCCCTGATTGTTTTGGTACCTATCAGTTATAAGTCTTTTTTTGTGGTCCCACCCACCCATTTTTCCTTACCCGCACTTCCCCTCTCCAAATGGCCACCACTCACAAACAAGACCTGCAAGCTTCCATCAATCAAGCCCATGACTCCATCCAACATATGACATCTGAGWTTGGCTCTACCAATTCCTACATTGCACAATTCRAGACTCAATTCCAACACAAATTTGACACCATGGAAGCCAAATTCATGAACCAATTTAACACCCTCCAGTATGTTGTCAATCAATTGTTGAACCACCCTTCRGGTCCTTCCTCCTCAGACCAACCAGATGTTGTTGATTCCTCTCATTCTCTACATTTTCAATCCAAYTYCTTTCATCGTGAYCCCYGTCTTCCCCRCGTCGAGGTCAATAAATTTGATGGATTTGATCCTATGGGTTGGGTCACTCAAATGGAGCATTATTTTTCTCTGCATGGTATTATTGATGTGTTGGCCAAAATTCACTATGTTGWMCTCTATCTAGATCCTRAACAATGGAAATTGTGKMAATGGAATAMAAATTTACGTCAAGGGTATATTTCYTSGACCCAGTTTGTTGTAGAGCTCTATGACTACTTTGACATTGATACCCACTATCTCGGTCGTTTGACCAAGTTGAAACAATCAGGCACAATGGAAGACTTTGTAACTTCTTTTGAGCATTTGGCCTTTTGAACTGAAGGCATGTTAGATGCTTTCTTCTGTGAATGATTTATCAGTTGCCTAAAGGATGAAATTCGATCCCAGGTTCTCATGGCCCGCCCTTAGACTTGGTTGGAAGCTACTAAACGTGATAAAGAGGCCCAACAAGTTTTTTTTTCCCAGAACAAAAAACCCTCTTTTGTTCCTCGCCCTAGACACACTAATCCTAACCCCCCTGTCACTCCCCTCAAGGTCCAGAAATTAACTAGGGCTGAAATGGTTGAACGCCAACTGAAGGGTATTTTCTATAATTGTGATGAAAATATTTTCCGGGGCACAAGTGTAAGGAATAAAAAAAAATTATGGCCATTTCCGAAGATGTTCCTGAAGAAGATGTGAAAATTCCACTTGTTGAAGATCCCTCCCTTCCCGATGCTACCCAGGAGCCCACTGACCCATCTGAAGTTGAAMCACTCATTTCCTTGCATTCCCTCATTAGATTCTCTRCTCCATAAACCCTCAAGMTCATTGGCTATATTAAGCATAAGAATGTCATCATCCTTGTTGAYAGTGGTAGCACCAACAATTTTATTCATCRTCACATTGCCCAKAAAACCAATTTCTATATTCGTGCTATCAATAATTTTCAAAACATGATAGCCAATGGTGGGTCCATGAAATGTGGTGGKWTTTTTTTAAATGTGTGTCTTCAAATTGGAAATTATGACCCGAAATATCATATGTGTGCCATTGAAATGGGTGGTTSTGACATTGTGCTAGGTGTTGAATGGTTACACACTTTGGGTCCCATTCTTATGGATTTTAAGGAATTAACCATGCAATTGCAACACCAGGGACAAAGGTATCACTTCCAAGGTCTCACGGCTGGTTCTCTGAGATAATCAGTTCCCATTGCATGGAAAATTTCCTCAAGAAAGTCCACTCCGATATTATTGCTCAATTCCATTCTATTCAAGTGGTTGAGACACGCTCTGTGCATCTTGACCTCCAAGCTATTCTCTCCAAACACCAAGATATTTTTTCCACTTCTTAGGGACTTCCGCCTTCTCATGGTGTTCATGATCATTCCATACCCATTTTTCCTGGAATTCTTCCTCCCAATGTTCTCCCTTATCTTCATCCCTTTGCCAAAAATGAATGAAATTGAGAAAATAGTGCAGGAATTTCTCCAAGTGGGTGTTATCCGCCCCAGTACCGGCCCTTATTCTTCTCCTGTGGTCATGGTACTTAAGAAAGAAGGTACCTGGTGCATGTATCCTAACTTTCATGCCCTCAATAAACTCACCATCAACGACAAGTTTCCCATTCATGTCATTGATGATCTCTTGGATGGGTTGAGTGGTACTCAGTACTTCACTAGACTTTATCTTTGTTTTGGATACCACCATATACGTATGCAATATGTTGACATCCACAAGACTACCTTTCAAACTCATTAGGGTCACTATGAGTTCTTGGTCATGCCCTTTGGTTTGTGTAATTCCCTCTCCACCTTCCAAAGCCTCATGAATCATGTCTTCCGTCCTTTTCTCTGTCATTTTGTTTTAGTTTTGTTTTATTATATTCTCATCTATAGTAAATATTATCAATCCCATCTTTCCCATGTGGATCAAGTTCTACATCTATTCTCTCAACATCAAATTTTCCTCAAACACTCTAAATGTTCCTTTGGAACCTTATAAGTTGAGTACTTGGGTCATATTATTGGCAAGGCTGGTGTCTGGGTGGATCCTAAGAAGATTCAAGCATTGTAGGATTGGCCGCACCCCAGGATTATCAAAATATTGTGTGTTTTTCTGGGTTTAACAAGCTATTATTGCAATTTTGTTCAGAATTATGGAAAGATTGGGGCGCCTCTCACTACTTTCCTTAAAAATAATTCTTTCACTTGGACTCTCGCAACTGATCATGCCTTTCAAGAATTGAAGGAGGCTATGTGCACTACTCCAGTCTTGGATCTTCTTGATTTCACAAAGAACTTTGTCCTAANACTTAAATCCATGGTTCTTTTTGAGCTTCATGCTACACCCACAACTGGGCACTCGGGGTTTAACAAAACCTATGACATGGTCAAACGTTATTTTTTCTGGGATGGTATGAAAAAGAAAGTTCACACTTTTGTGGTAGAATTTGATGTTTGTCAATGTAACAAGGGAGAAACAATCAAATTCCCTATAACACTCCAACCTCTTTTGATTCCACCCGCTATTTGGAGGGAAATATCTATGGACTTTATTGCGGGATTACCTAAATCAAAAAATAAGTCAGTCATCATGGTGGTAGTTGATTGTCTTTCCAAGTATGCTCATTTATGTTCTCTTCAACATCCATTTACTACATCCACTGTGGATCAACTTTTCATGGATCATGTCTTCAAGATTCATGGCATGCCTCATTCTATTGTTTCTGATCGAGATCCTACTTTCACTAGCAATTTTTGGCAAGAACTATTTAGGCTACAGGGCACCCAATTGCATCTCAGCACCACCTATCATCCCTAGACTGATGGTCAAACTGAAGTCGCCAACAAGTGTTTGGAGAATTATTTTAGGTTTTTTTCCTCTGAAAGGAAAAATCAATGGGCTTAATGGTTAGCATTAGCTAAATGGTGGTACAACACTTCTTACCATACATATACTCGCATGACTCCTTTTGAAGCAGTATTTGGACAAAAGCCAC
Organism: Picea glauca; assembly: GCA_000966675.3. NCBI lineage: Eukaryota > Viridiplantae > Streptophyta > Pinopsida > Pinales > Pinaceae > Picea > Picea glauca. The sequence continues at coordinate 61,794 of JZKD02S1842705.1, forward strand.
CTTTCGTTCTCTCCTAAATTCCAGGTGTCTCGAAGGTTCAGGCGGTTGACCAAACGCTTATAGTTCGAGAAGATATTATTTATATCCTCAAAGATAATTTGGTCATGGATCATAATCGCATGAAGCAACAAGTCGATCAAGGTCGCTCAGAACGTCAATTTGTTGAAGGAGACCATGTATTTCTTTGACTGCAACCTTATAAACAAACTTCACTCAAGGCCGAACATTGTCAGAGATTGATGCCCAAATTTTATGGTCCTTATATAGTTCTCAAGCATGTGGGATAGGTGGCCTATCAATTAGCTTTTCCTAGTTCTTCTAACTCCATCTTGATTTTCATGTCTCCTGCTTAAAGAAGGTGATTGGAACTAAGTTTCAAACTCAAACCATCCTTCCCTATTTGGATGAAGAAGGATCCATCTGGTTGCAGCCACAATCAATTTTGGACCAGCATGAGCGTCGTCTTTGTCAACGCACCATCAAGTAAGTGTTATTCTAGTGGAAATATACAAATCTAGTAGATGCCACCTGGGAGCTAGATAACATTCCACAACAATTTCCTCATCTCAATCCTTGAGGACAAGGATGATTTTAAGGGGGAGGGCATGTTAGGGACCTAACCTACCTAACCCCTCAAGTAGGAAGAATAATATATTTCCATGTAATAAAGGTCAATATTAATAAGGCCTAGCAATAAGTAGGAATAAGTCAAATGTAAGAAGACCTAATAGAAGCTTCTGCTTCTAGAAGGATATTCCTCTAGATTTTTCTTCTGGATAGATAGATTTAGTATAAATAAGAGTATAGGATATGAGAATTTATGTCTTGGATATTATTGTAATAGAACTCTGCTTCGCTAGAGGTTTCCCCCTTGAAGGGGCAAGTGAACATTGCTATCATTAATCAATGTGCTCTTTCTTATGTTAATATGGTATTATTCTGGTATTGTTCTGGTTATATCATTGTTGTTCTTCCATTTCGAGCTAAAATGTTTATATTTTGCATAAGCTTTTATATATGGAATACTACATGTTCTAGGTTGCAACAAGGTGAAGAACTTGGGTGTATTAGATGGCCTAGGGAAACCTATATCAGCTTCGCAACATGCAGTTGGTTGAGAATGTTTCCATAATTATGTCTCTGTGTCCTGCATCGTTGAGAACAATAGTTGAGTTGAGTTGGGTTGTTGGAGGAGTGGGTTGTTCACAACCTTCAGATGAGGTGACTATTCATAGAGTTACGATATCCAGTTAACAATTGTATGACTTGACAATCGAGAAGTGGGTGTTGTTGATATTATGGTAGATGCGGGAGGTATTTACCTCCACATGTAAACTTGACGANTAGGGAAACCTATATCAGCTTCGCAACATGCAGTTGGTTGAGAATGTTTCCATAATTATGTCTCTGTGTCCTGCATCGTTGAGAACAATAGTTGAGTTGAGTTGGGTTGTTGGAGTAGTGGGTTGTTCACAACCTTCAGATGAGGTGACTCTTCATAGAGTTACGATATCCAGTTAACAATTGTATGACTTGACAATCGAGAAGTGGGTGTTGTTGATATTATGGTATATGCGGGAGGTATTTACCTCCACATGTAAACTTGACGAGAATAGAATATTCCATAAAGCAAGAAGAAACCCTAATTGATTGGTTAATAACCCTATAAGACAAGTCGGCTCAAGGGAATGACTTGTATTAGGTTGTTAGTCTCGAAGAGAAGAAGTCAGCTAAAGGAAATAATATAAACTAAATAATTAGTACCCATAATGAGAAGTCGGCCCAGACAATCTGCCAGATTTAGTATAAAAACAGGAGGCCGGTCTTCATTCTGGAAAGCATTCTCAGAATTGTAGAGCACACTTGTGCGCACTGCAGTTGGGCAGTTTTGTGCACAAGTTTGGAGGAGAGTTGTCGTTGCAGCTCCTGCAACTAGCATTTTTTCGTTTTGGCTTGGACTATCTCTTGGTTATGGTTTGGACTATCTGATCAACTCTTTTTTGGTGCGCTATCCTTGGAGAAAGGTGCAATACCCTTTGTTTGGCTATCTAGCCTAGGGTTTTCTTCCAAAATGATTCTCTGTCAAGGTTAAGGTGCTCGGAGGGTGGCTTTGGCCTATGGTTGGGTGACAATAGTGATATTTTCTATGGTAAAACGAGCACATTCTAATAGGTGCATGGTGTCTTGAAGTAGAGGTAGTCAAGGTGCGGATTTGTCAAGTCATTGGAGATGAGTTTGGCCAGTTGCATGCAAAATTTGGGACTTGGACGGATTTCTGAATTGGACAGATTGACTCAACCTTGTATCATAACAAAGGTATTACAAGTTTGTGGAGCTGCAGCTAGTAATTGAGGAGAGTTCATGTGTACATTCAGTTGCTTGGGAAGGTGGAAGCCTAAGATAACAGACTTAAACCATGGGTCAAGCCAAGGATGTCATTGGAAAGGTATGGATTATTTGAGAATGTAGGCTTCCACAGTTAGTCATAATTTCATCTAGCAATTTCTGGAAATAGAGTATAATAATTTTAAAAAACATCCAACTTTTCGAGTGGACACTCCATCAATCATCAAGGAAACTTCAATCTAACATATTTTATTTTAAGTTCTTGCATTTCCTAAGTGTTGCAGTGAGTTATTTGAAGGGAAGTTGGATGACTTGGTGGTTCCACTGCAATCTGTTTCCACAGTGAAAATCGATAGACTTGATGGTGACTCAAGTGGTGAAAATTCAAATAAGTCTTGTAGTAGTTTGGGAGGCCTTGGTTGGGAGAAGGTGGACTTAGGAATATTTGGATGCAAACATGGAGGTGGCTTGAGGAAGTTTCTTAACTCTTTGATGAGGCGCATTGGACAGGTCATTGCAGTGAAGTAGGCAGTGAAGTATGTACGTGCCAAGTTTGAGAGGATGGATGAGGTTCCTGGTTCTTGGTGCATTAGCTAGATTCATTAGGTCATGCGATGAGTTGATAGTCGCGATGATAGTTCCAAAGATTGGATTCACTAGTACATTGGGATCATATTCCGACAATTTATTAATGAAGGTTTGTCAAAAAAATGTCTCAAGTACGACGAAGCCCACAAACCATTTTTCGTCATGTCATAGTTGTCGCAATTACGTTGAACTATGGTTTTGTTGTATGTTTGATAGAACACTCTACTGTCACAAGACAGACAAAACCTTTTGTCATACAATCGACAACTATTTGTTGAAAATACAATTTTTTTCCATTGCAAGTTCGTCATCGAAGAGGCCAACCTACAATGAACATGGACCAAAATTGACCAATGTCCATAACCATTGTCATTGTAGGTTTTTTGTACAATCTAACAATTATTGTCACCAGTTTTTTGAAAGAAAGAACAACTTACGACGAACTTGGAAAACAATCGACCACTGTCCAAAGTCATTATCATCATACGTCTGTCGTAAGATCGACTATGCTTCATTGTATGTTTGTTGGACAAGAAGTTTTTGAATATAATTTTGGAGAAAAACCTAAGTAGGAATAAAAGGTGCAAAAGGAAGAAAATGCGTAGAAGGAAGAAAGGGCACAGAAGGAGGAAATTGCACAGAAGGAAGGAATCGCGCAGAAGGGAACACAAGGACACAGATAGTGCAATGAAAGAAGGATAAAGAAAGAAAGCGAGATAAGGAAGCACAAAAGGATGACAGTGCGACTTTACATAAATACAAGAACAATAGAAAAGTTTTATAAAGAACAAGGTGTAAAAGAAGGAAAACATCGAGTTAACTGAAGTTCGCTATGCCATGCATTGTAATGGGTTATTTTGGGATAGATAATAATAGGGTTTTAAGCCTAGATGTTGGGTATACATATGTAATGGGATCGTGAGATTAGTGTGCATAGAAGGGAATCAATGTTATGAAAAGATCAGGAATGTAATAAACAATTATTAAGAAAGAATATGAATAAAGAAGGATTTTAGAGAGGATATTGCGTCTTGTGCTTCTTTTACTTGTCTGTATGCATTTGTCAATGATGATATTGTTCGTAGAATAGAGTTAGTCTATGGATCAATTATGTTGTAATGTTCATGTATGGATGTGATAATCTAGGTAATAATCAAAACCGTACTTAAGGTAGAGGATAAGGAACAATGATTCACACCTTCGCCTCCTGTTCGCTTACTACTGCAAAAACTTGGTTCTTACAGTCCCAATAGATACCTCAGGTGAGACTTCATCTGCTCAAGCAGGTGGTGCTGAAAGGGCTGGTGTCTTGAGGTTTTTTTGGTCACATTTTAACTTAACCTTAGGTCTTACAACCCGTGTGAAGACCAGGCTATCCCAACAAATGGTTCTATTTCCGAGACCGAGACATTGTGATTAAGGGAATGTTTTAGAGGCCGACTAAGAAAGAAATCAAAGACTGGATGAAACGAAAAGAACATGAATTTTCATGACAAGAGAACATGAACCCTCAGATGAGTAACAAGAAATGGATGTAAAATCATGTGTTCATAGACTTGCATGAGATTTTCTTTGGCGAATTCCTAGAAATTCTAATGGAGTGGCTAGAAATATTGGTAGAGAAGACATGAAGGTTTAGTGCNGTGGGTGTTGTTGATATTATGGTAGATGCGGGAGGTATTTACCTCCACATGTAAACTTGACGAGAATAGAATATTCCATAAAGCAAGAAGAAACCCTAATTGATTGGTTAATAACACTATAAGACAAGTCGGCTCAAGGGAATGACTTGTATTAGGTTGTTAGTCTCGAAGAGAAGAAGTCAGCTAAAGGAAATAATATAAACTAAATAATTAGTACCCATAATGAGAAGTCGGCCCAGACAATCTGCCAGATTTAGTATAAAAACAGGAGGCCGGTCTTCATTCTGGAAAGCATTCTCAGAATTGAAGAGCACACTTGTGCGCACTGCAGTTGGGCAGTTTTGTGCGCAAGTTTGGAGGAGAGTTGCCGTTGCAGCTGCTGCAACTAGCATTTTTTCGTTTTGGCTTGGACTATCTCTTGGTTATGGTTTGGACTATCTGATCAACTCTTTTTTGGTGCGCTATCCTTGGAGAAAGGTGCGATACCCTTTGTTTGGCTATCTAGCCTAGGGTTTTCTTCCAAAATGATTCTCTGTCAAGGTTAAGGTGCTCGGAGGGTGGCTTCGGCCTATGGTTGGGTGACAATAGTGATATTTTCTATGGTAAAACGAGCACATTCTAATAGGTGCATGGTTTCTTGAAGTAGAGGTAGTCAAGGTGCGGATTTGTCAAGTCATTGGAGATGAGTTCGGCCAGTTGCATGCAAAATTTGGGACTTGGACGGATTTCTGAATTGGACAGATTGACTCAACCTTGTATCATAACAAAGGTATTACAAGTTTGTGGAGCTGCAGCTAGTAATTGAGGAGAGTTCATGTGTACATTCAGTTGCTTGGGAAGGTGGAAGCCTAAGATAACAGACTTAAACCATGGGTCAAGCCAAGGATGTCATTGGAAAGGTATGGATTATTTGAGAATGTAGGCTTCCACAGTTAGTCATAATTTCATCTAGCAATTTCTGGAAATAGAGTATAATAATTTTAAAAAACATCCAACTTTTCGAGTGGACACTCCATCAATCATCAAGGAAACTTCAATCTAACATATTTTATTTTAAGTTCTTGCATTTCCTAAGTGTTGCAGTGAGTTATTTGAAGGGAAGTTGGATGACTTGGTGGTTCCACTGCAATCTGTTTCCACAGTGAAAATCGATAGACTTGATGGTGACTCAAGTGGTGAAAATTCAAATAAGTCTTGTAGTAGTTTGGGAGGCCTTGGTTGGGAGAAGGTGGACTTAGGAATATTTGGATGCAAACATGGAGGTGGCTTGAGGAAGTTTCTTAACTCTTTGATGAGGCGCATTGGACAGGTCATTGCAGTGAAGTAGGCAGTGAAGTATGTACGTGCCAAGTTTGAGAGGATGGATGAGGTTCCTGGTTCTTGGTGCATTAGCTAGATTCATTAGGTCATGCGATGAGTTGATAGTCGCGATGATAGTTCCAAAGATTGGATTCACTAGTACATTGGGATCATATTCCGACAATTTATTAATGAAGGTTTGTCAAAAAAATGTCTCAAGTACGACGAAGCCCACAAACCATTTTTCGTCATGTCATAGTTGTCGCAATTACGTTGAACTATGGTTTTGTTGTATGTTTGATAGAACACTCTACTGTCACAAGACAGACAAAACCTTTTGTCATACAATCGACAACTATTTGTTGAAAATACAATTTTTTTCCATTGCAAGTTCGTCATCGAAGAGGCCAACCTACAATGAACATGGACCAAAATTGACCAATGTCCATAACCATTGTCATTGTAGGTTTTTTGTACAATCTAACAATTATTGTCACCAGTTTTTTGAAAGAAAGAACAACTTACGACGAACTTGGAAAACAATCGACCACTGTCCAAAGTCATTATCATCATACGTCTGTCGTAAGATCGACTATGCTTCATTGTATGTTTGTTGGACAAGAAGTTTTTGAATATAATTTTGGAGAAAAACCTAAGTAGGAATAAAAGGTGCAAAAGGAAGAAAATGCGTAGAAGGAAGAAAGGGCACAGAAGGAGGAAATTGCACAGAAGGAAGGAATCGCGCAGAAGGGAACACAAGGACACAGATAGTGCAATGAAAGAAGGATAAAGAAAGAAAGCGAGATAAGGAAGCACAAAAGGATGACAGTGCGACTTTACATAAATACAAGAACAATAGAAAAGTTTTATAAAGAACAAGGTGTAAAAGAAGGAAAACATCGAGTTAACTGAAGTTCGCTATGCCATGCATTGTAATGGGTTATTTTGGGATAGATAATAATAGGGTTTTAAGCCTAGATGTTGGGTATACATATGTAATGGGATCGTGAGATTAGTGTGCATAGAAGGGAATCAATGTTATGAAAAGATCAGGAATGTAATAAACAATTATTAAGAAAGAATATGAATAAAGAAGGATTTTAGAGAGGATATTGCGTCTTGTGCTTCTTTTACTTGTCTGTATGCATTTGTCAATGATGATATTGTTCGTAGAATAGAGTTAGTCTATGGATCAATTATGTTGTAATGTTCATGTATGGATGTGATAATCTAGGTAATAATCAAAACCGTACTTAAGGTAGAGGATAAGGAACAATGATTCACACCTTCGCCTCCTGTTCGCTTACTACTGCAAAAACTTGGTTCTTACAGTCCCAATAGATACCTCAGGTGAGACTTCATCTGCTCAAGCAGGTGGTGCTGAAAGGGCTGGTGTCTTGAGGTTTTTTTGGTCACATTTTAACTTAACCTTAGGTCTTACAACCCGTGTGAAGACCAGGCTATCCCAACAAATGGTTCTATTTCCGAGACCGAGACATTGTGATTAAGGGAATGTTTTAGAGGCCGACTAAGAAAGAAATCAAAGACTGGATGAAACGAAAAGAACATGAATTTTCATGACAAGAGAACATGAACCCTCAGATGAGTAACAAGAAATGGATGTAAAATCATGTGTTCATAGACTTGCATGAGATTTTCTTTGGCGAATTCCTAGAAATTCTAATGGAGTGGCTAGAAATATTGGTAGAGAAGACATGAAGGTTTAGTGCCACAAAACCAAAGAATTAGATTCCTAAATTGATAAAGCAGTTGAATTCGGTAAGTAACTAAACTACTCGAGAAATTTATTTTTGGTTAGATAGTGTATTGGGGGGTTATATTATAGAATTTACAGTAGATTGTATTCAATCACACAATGTTGCAATTTTTATTTTTTTTAAAGGACCATAAGGTAGGTTCTTGAAATCATTAAATATGTGGATAAATATGTTTTTATGTGAAAACCACATAATGATTATGAAGTCTGACAGCTAAAGTGGCTTCGCGCACATAGGGGGAGCCAGAGGATGACATGCAAATCATTTGAGAGAAGGAAGCAATGAACAAAGAAGGAAGAGACTGAGAATGCAAGAAGGAAACATACCAGAGGAAGAGTGAAAGTTTGGAGAAGTGTGTGGAGGAAGAAGGTATAAGAGGAAAAAAACTGGGGCTGGGAGAGAAGAGAAACACAGTGATTTGAAATCAAGTGAACCTTGTGCATAAATCTGAATCATGGAGATACCATATGGAGGAGGAAAAGTAGAAGAGTCTTAGTCCAGTACTGTAATAGAGGAACCCAAAAGTCCTACTCAGACAAGATCCTATGTTGAATCCATGACCTCGTGTACATCACCAGAGTCATAGATAACAATTGAATACTTGTCAAAAGTTATCATCGCTAGTCAAGGATTATAGAGTAGTAGTAGTCAGAATAGTGGGAGTAGTATGTAGAGTCAAAATCAGAGTCTACCAACATCACTAAGAGGAGGGAATACACAAACCAACATGGTGGGAATAGACAATACACTTAGACTTCTGAAATTCAAAGGAGTACGATCAGAGGATTCATAACAACATTTGTTTGTCTGTGAAACAATTTGGGCCTCTAAAAACATACAATATGATGTCGTAAAAATTGCACAGTTAGCAACGAAATTTATAGGTTGTGCGTTGGTATTGTATATGAAGTTGTAGAGAATTAAGCCTACGGGACAAGCCATGACCTTGGTAGAGATAAAGCAAGTGCTATTAAAGGAGTTCAAAAAGACAAAGTCATAGTCATAGTATAACAATGAACTTAAATAAATCAAACAGGTACAATAAGAGTCTGTATCGGATTATGATCAATGCTTTAAGGATGTAATGGGGAGACTAACGTTCCAAATCCCGGATCAACAACATCAAGAGTGGTTTATTTTTGGACTTATAACACACATTCAGAGACAACATGATGGGAAGGATTGGTCTAAATATTTGAAATCACATTCTCATTTGAGCATGAATCCCCCTCCATACATACAACACTATAGGCCATCCGAACAAAGATATTCTCAAAGGTAGATTCGGTGGAAGAAGAACCCTTAGGGAGTGTGCACAAAACCAAATTAACGGTACAAAATCTATTTGAATGATATAATGTTATGGAGGTGGAATACAAGGATGAAGATCCCAGGAATGTGTAGGTACTAGAAACATAAGGAACGCAGTAGAAGGGCCAGAGCTAGTATCCGTCGCATACACACAACCTATAAAGGCAAAGAAAGTTAACATTGTGACAACGAAGAATCCTAGGTTTTCACATATAGGAGACTATTGGAATGTTGAGAGAATTGAGAAGGTGGCAAAATTATTATGGGAATATCAGGACTTATTTTCAACCACATTCTCCAAGACGAAATGGATTGCAGAAGATTTAGGTGAGATGAAGATTCCACTGAAACTTGGAGCCAAGACAATACAACAGAGACCCTACAGATTGAATCCGAGATACAAGGAGAAGGTGAAGGATGAAATAGACAAGATGCTAGATGCAAAAATTATTGAACCAATAGAAGAATCATAATGGATTATTCCAATGGTGGTGTAGGACAAGAAGAGCATAGGAATTTAGATCTTCATGGATCTAAGGAAGTTGAATTATGCATTCTTACATGACCCATTCCCAACAACATTCAAGGATGAGGTACTGGAGAACATAGGAAGTCAAGAAACATACTCTTTTATCGATGGATTCTCTAGGTACCATTAGATAAAAATTGCACAGAAGGATAGACACAAAACCACATTTGCGACATAATGGGGCAGTTATCAATACACGGTGATGCCATTTGGGTTGAATAATGCCCCTGTGTTACACATTATTTTGGTCACCCCAGTGATCCACTGATAACATGTGTTCATGTTCCCATGAAAAGATAAAAAGAGTCTTTCTCCATGAGGAAGGTGATTGGATTTCTCTTCTCAAAAACCATATTAAGGAAGGTTGTTGTAGGCTACACTATACATAGGGTGCGAAGATGCCTGATCATCACCCTCCGCTCTAAATCTGGGTTGCGATGTCTCTGCAGGATTCTCTACAGCTAGGGTGTGACGATGTCAAAAGACTAAGAAAAGGTCAAGTTTCATGAAAAATCTAGAAGGGGATATTCTAGAAGATGAGGTGGCGTCCGAATGGTTTGGATCTTACTCGCTTTTCAGATTTGGTGGAATCATCCTAATATCTTCAACCATCTCTCTTTATCCTATATAAAGAGGGATCTCTCATGGAAAAGGTTAAGCAAGGTTAAGGTTGAATAGGCTAAGAATTGGATGAGGAATTCTACTTCAGCTCATACTTGAGAGCTTCATTTCAGTTCATCAAGTCATTGTGGATCTTCTTCACTCAAGGTTGGAGAAAGTGTGTGTGTTAGAGAAAAGGGTCATCCAAAGGGGACCTTGTGACATCAAGGCTTTGGTTGTAATCTCCACTTTCACTTTAATATAATACAATGATATGTTTATTTCCCATAAAAATTGTCTTGTTTTATTGTATGATTCCTTGATCACATGCATAAGTTCTTGTTGAGTATATTGGATTGCTTTCACTTTCGTTGGATTGTGTTCCATTGTAGATTCAATATCACAAGAGCACCAGAGTGGAGCTAGGATGCCAATGGCAAGAGGAAGAAACATTTAAATGGTATGTTGCCTATCTCTTGTTAACTAGTAAACTAAATAGTTAGAGCTTAGGGAAAGCGTCATATTTTGTTATGTTTTGTTCTTTATCTAGGTGGATTTAGGGAGATCTATTTATGTCCACATTTACCGATTAATCTCATAACACCCTTTAGTATTTTCTAGAGTTGTAGTGGAAACATTCAAGGAGTTCATCCATAAATTTTTGGTAGTTTATTTAGATGATTGGACGATTTTCATTTTACTACAGGACCATATAGAAGTACTTCAACTTATGTTAGATCGATGAAGGAAATGCCAGATATCACTGAGCTTGAATAAATGTATCTTCTTGGCACCATTTGGAATTCTACTAGGAAATGTAGTGTGCAAGCAAGGCCTATTGGTTGACCTAGCCAAGATCACAAATATTATGGAATTAGCACCACTGACATCGATAAGAAAACTAAGAGCAACTTTGGGCCATACAAGCTATTATAGGAATTTTACCAAAGGATATGTGCAGATTACAACACCCATGGATAAATTATTGAAGAAGGAATCCAAGTTCCAATGGAATGCACACTTCTAGAAAGGGTTGGACATGCTAAAATAGAGACTGGTCACCGAACCCATTTTAATATTTCCAAACAAGAAAAAGGAGTTCCATTTCCATGTTGATGCATCATCCATTTTAGTGGGCACAATACTCTCACAACCTGGAGAAGGCGACATCGACCAATCAATTTTGTTTGCAAGTAGGAAGCTATCTCTATCACAAAAAAAAAATATACCACTACAGAACGAGAAGGCTTGGCCATGGTCTATGTGCTCCAGAAGTTAAGAAATTACTTACTTAGTTATTATTTAAATATGTATACATATCATTATGTATTAAATTACTTAGTCAATAAGCCTGTATTAGGAGGAAGAATCTACAAATGGTTGTTACTATTTCAAAAATATGACTTTGAGGTCATAGTGAAACCAGGGAAAATGAATGCAGGACCTGATCATATCTCGCACATACTACTAGGAGAGGATGCATGTAATTTAGATGATAATTTCCCAGATGAAAAGTTATTTGCAGTAAGAATGGTGGATGATAACTTCACATACATTATGGAGTTTCTAAATACAGGTGCAACACCCTCTGACATAATAATTATGGAGAGGAAACATTTGGTAGTGAGAGAAACAAAGTATCAAATGATTGTAGGGAAATTGTATAAGCTAGGGGCAGATGGAATCTTGAGGAGGTGTGTAATGGAACATGAAAGGTCGTTTATACTAGACGAAGCACATGATGTATTTGCAGAGGAAATTACATAGGAAAATCTACGACACAAAAGATTTTATGTGCAGGGCTTTGGTGGCCCACATTGCACAAAGATGTGAAGAAGTATTGTTAGTCTTGCGATGTCTGCCAACGAGTGGGTAAACCATCTAGGTGCGATGAAATTCCATTAAATTCACAAGTTACATTACAAGTGTTCGATAAATGGGCCATTGACTTTGTAGGTCCGATAAACCCACAAGAAAGGAGATCAGGAGCACGATACATCATTACTGCGACAAAATATATAACGAGACTATTGCGTGGTTTCTATTTGAGAATGTAGTCACCAAGTTTGGTTGTCCATGCATATTACTGAGCGATCAAGGTACACACTTTCTGAAAACAATAATTTCCGCACTAACTAAGGAATTTCAGATTCATCATCAAAAGAGTACACCATATCACCCTCAAGCTAATGGAACAGTGGAAGCATTTAATAATATTTTGGAGAATGATTTGACAAAGATATGTAATGTTGGAAGAGATGATTGGGACTTATGCATCCCCACAGTACTATGGGCATACATAACTACTAGCAAGAAGATGACAGTGAAGTCACCTTTTCGGTTGGTCTATGGAAAAGAAGAAGTGATGCCAATGGAGTTCATTTTACCTATTATGTGCATTGCATCCATCATTGAGCTGTCAGACACAGGTGCAATAGAGGAGAGATTGGTGCAGTTACTCTAGCTTGAGGAGGACAGGTTTTTGCCAGGATTTCATTAGCAGGTGCAGAAATCCATAGAGAAGGCCTTCCACGATAGACGCATTAAAACCAAGAAATTCCAAGTCGACGACTTGGTACTAATTTATGAAAACAAGTATCTACAACACCCCGAGAAATTTCACATGCACTGGTTAGGTCTCTATGTGATACAATAGATAACCGAGATAGGTGATGCACAATTGGGAACCTTGGATGGACAAGTCTTGGAACGAATGGTGAACATAAGTTGGATGAAACTCTATAGAGATAGTCGACCGTCGGCGCTGTAATATAAGATATGCCAAAACCCATGTATTATAGTAACTGTACCATAGTAGCAATAAAATCTAGAAAAACACAATAAAAAGTAGAAAAAGAAAGAAAAATCAATAAAAAGGTAGTGATAGGAGAAATAAAAAGAGTGAGGAAAATCCCAAGGTATCACAACCTGCGGAGATGAACTGATCATCTCACACAAAGCACACGTTGCGTCAAGTTCAATATGAAGATACATACATGAACGAATACGATAGAGAAAGGCCTTACTGTGCAAGTTGGCATGAAAATATCGTTAAACACAATCAGGAATGGAAAAGATAGTTGGGTGTTCGATGTGATAAGTCATTAAAGAAATATAGAAGAACTGAATCTGAAAAGATGCCATAAATCATGGATATATTAACAATACGAGAGAAGGATCATAAGGAGGATTTGGGAATTAAATAACATTTAGTTACCCAGTTATCAACTTCGACGCCAGATTGGACAAGGCAGTTAAGGGGAGATAAGACAGGTCTACTTGGCAGAAACACACAAAATACCGAGAAGGAAGGAAACTCTTCGTCATTGTTACATGAAAAGTAGGAGAAAATAGATTTGAGGTCCTCAAACCAAGTTACAACGACCCACACATACACAGACTGTTCGTCCACAAATCCTACATATAGTGAAAATGTCACCTCCAAGAGTAGGAGGACCGTCCGATGTCGCAAGGAAACAATCAAAAGAAACAGTGGATGTGCAGGTCGAAGAAGTGGTTAGACCTTAAGCCCTGACACCACCCAAAATTTTCCAGAGATATTATTTTCCTCCGAGGAAATATGACGTGCCCCCCATTACAGTACCAACGAATGCCCAATATCCATTACCCATAGCACTAGTCCTGAAGGGGGTCATGCAATATGATGACATGCTTGGCAAGGTGGCCAACTTGAAATTTATGGACCAAGAAATCATAGAAACACAAACCTGAGTTGTCCAGGTATCAATACTTATGCACAAAGATTGATCTAGGGACATGTAAAACTCAGGTGGAAGCACACGAATGGGTGTTGGGCTTAGAGAAATATGGTACTCTCAAATTGTTCAAAATGACACATTTCAAACCCAGTAACAAAATAAATGCATGTGTCAAGGTATTTCTCAGTTGCATCCATGGGGGGACACTTTGGCTAGATCCCCCAGTTTCAATTGATATAATTCTAGTTGCACTCATTACAGGGTTGAGAAAAGAAGGAAAAGACCCGTCTTTACTATTCCTCAAAATGGGAGAGCGCCCCCTCTCCGAGACCATCAAATATAAGTACGACACATTTAGAGGAAAACATGGTTTAGATGTAAATAACATCAGTGAAAAAGAGGTTAGGTTCATGAAGCAGGTTTTGGCTTGCAAACTATTGCGTAAATGTCAGATGATGAGGAACCAATGGAAATCATCATCGCGATAGAGAGATGCAAGGAAGGCGTTGTTCAACCCTAAATAGTGGTACATTACCCATTAATTGGGGAATATTACATTAGTACTATTATTTTATTTATGTCGGCTTGGGTCCATTAGTTGTAATTTTACCTCCTAGTCTTCAATATATACCAAGGAGACATTTTCATTTGGAATCATCTTGTATTTGGAAATTTATGTGGTGTATAAGAAGGTTGCCCCCTTGAAGAGACTTATTATTTGAAATTATATCATTTTCAAGGCGTTGAGTACTTATTCTGAGGTTTTTCTATGCTATCTTGATATTTGGTTCTTAACATATGGTATCAGAGATCAAGGTCTTGGGGTTTCGCTGCTACATCTGAGACACCTTGGAATTTTCGCTATAATTTTTTTTATATGATGTTTCATAAGGAACCCCTTGGAGGATATTTATTAGATGGATCAAGCTACGTTGGGTTAAAATTTCATCTCCCGAGGCCTTACAATTTCAGATATACAACTTGTGTAAGATAGGGTTTTGGAATCATCCTAAATTGAGTCATCACGGAATTTTTGCTATAAAATGTTTTATGTAACATTTCAGACCCTGAAATATGGAGGCTATTCACATAATTATTAAGGTATCTGTGATAAAACTTTCAGCTTATGGGTCATCTTACATTTGTAGATACACCTTATGGAAGATAGGGTATCTAACTAAACCTATTGACTAGTCTCAAGAAGGTGTTCTGAGTAAAACAATAATAAATTCTTCCTAGAGTATCCAAATTGAGTGAGACTAGTTGCATTGGATAGTGGATAACCTTTAGTATTTATGGTACAATTTTAAGTATTTAATATCAATTATTTTGTGTGGGGCACGCTACACAAGTGAGATCTCTTGGAAAGGAAAAAAATCAGGAAGTTGTGGGGAAGTTACCGTAAATTCCAGTTGGCACATCCAATTTTGATCAGAATTGTGGCATTGCAAAGAATAAATATCAGAGAACTACAAAAAATAATTTTTTATATCTAGAAGAGCCGAAATTTTGGAGATATAGTAGAAGAAAGATTGTCTAGCAGGACCGCCTCAAAATCAATGCTTAAAAGTGATACTTGGCCAACATGCCACCAAAAAAGGGAACTTCTACACCAAACAAGCCTCCATACAGTCCTACTTGGACTCTTGCTGAAGGTGAAGAAATGCGTAGGGACATAAATGATTTACAAAAGAAGACAGTGATAAAATATGAACTACAAGGGATGATGGACTCAACTGAAGCTAAATTAGAGGCAATAATGGATACTAAGATGGATGGTTTAAAAAGGGAGATCACGGAAGGATTGAAAAATTTCCTAACAGAGAGGACACCTGAAAGTGAAAATGTATCCCATGAAATTCACGATGAGGACACAAGGAAGATGAATCAAGAATGGAGAAACTTCAACTTTGGGTTAAAGACCAACCACGTTCCTAATATCGATATGAGGAAGTTTGATGGNGGCCAGTTGCATGCAAAATTTGGGACTTGGACGGATTTCTGAATTGGACAGATTGACTCAACCTTGTATCATAACAAAGGTATTACAAGTTTGTGGAGCTGCAGCTAGTAATTGAGGAGAGTTCATGTGTACATTCAGTTGCTTGGGAAGGTGGAAGCCTAAGATAACAGACTTAAACCATGGGTCAAGCCAAGGATGTCATTGGAAAGGTATGGATTATTTGAGAATGTAGGCTTCCACAGTTAGTCATAATTTCATCTAGCAATTTCTGGAAATAGAGTATAATAATTTTAAAAAACATCCAACTTTTCGAGTGGACACTCCATCAATCATCAAGGAAACTTCAATCTAACATATTTTATTTTAAGTTCTTGCATTTCCTAAGTGTTGCAGTGAGTTATTTGAAGGGAAGTTGGATGACTTGGTGGTTCCACTGCAATCTGTTTCCACAGTGAAAATCGATAGACTTGATGGTGACTCAAGTGGTGAAAATTCAAATAAGTCTTGTAGTAGTTTGGGAGGCCTTGGTTGGGAGAAGGTGGACTTAGGAATATTTGGATGCAAACATGGAGGTGGCTTGAGGAAGTTTCTTAACTCTTTGATGAGGCGCATTGGACAGGTCATTGCAGTGAAGTAGGCAGTGAAGTATGTACGTGCCAAGTTTGAGAGGATGGATGAGGTTCCTGGTTCTTGGTGCATTAGCTAGATTCATTAGGTCATGCGATGAGTTGATAGTCGCGATGATAGTTCCAAAGATTGGATTCACTAGTACATTGGGATCATATTCCGACAATTTATTAATGAAGGTTTGTCAAAAAAATGTCTCAAGTACGACGAAGCCCACAAACCATTTTTCGTCATGTCATAGTTGTCGCAATTACGTTGAACTATGGTTTTGTTGTATGTTTGATAGAACACTCTACTGTCACAAGACAGACAAAACCTTTTGTCATACAATCGACAACTATTTGTTGAAAATACAATTTTTTTCCATTGCAAGTTCGTCATCGAAGAGGCCAACCTACAATGAACATGGACCAAAATTGACCAATGTCCATAACCATTGTCATTGTAGGTTTTTTGTACAATCTAACAATTATTGTCACCAGTTTTTTGAAAGAAAGAACAACTTACGACGAACTTGGAAAACAATCGACCACTGTCCAAAGTCATTATCATCATACGTCTGTCGTAAGATCGACTATGCTTCATTGTATGTTTGTTGGACAAGAAGTTTTTGAATATAATTTTGGAGAAAAACCTAAGTAGGAATAAAAGGTGCAAAAGGAAGAAAATGCGTAGAAGGAAGAAAGGGCACAGAAGGAGGAAATTGCACAGAAGGAAGGAATCGCGCAGAAGGGAACACAAGGACACAGATAGTGCAATGAAAGAAGGATAAAGAAAGAAAGCGAGATAAGGAAGCACAAAAGGATGACAGTGCGACTTTACATAAATACAAGAACAATAGAAAAGTTTTATAAAGAACAAGGTGTAAAAGAAGGAAAACATCGAGTTAACTGAAGTTCGCTATGCCATGCATTGTAATGGGTTATTTTGGGATAGATAATAATAGGGTTTTAAGCCTAGATGTTGGGTATACATATGTAATGGGATCGTGAGATTAGTGTGCATAGAAGGGAATCAATGTTATGAAAAGATCAGGAATGTAATAAACAATTATTAAGAAAGAATATGAATAAAGAAGGATTTTAGAGAGGATATTGCGTCTTGTGCTTCTTTTACTTGTCTGTATGCATTTGTCAATGATGATATTGTTCGTAGAATAGAGTTAGTCTATGGATCAATTATGTTGTAATGTTCATGTATGGATGTGATAATCTAGGTAATAATCAAAACCGTACTTAAGGTAGAGGATAAGGAACAATGATTCACACCTTCGCCTCCTGTTCGCTTACTACTGCAAAAACTTGGTTCTTACAGTCCCAATAGATACCTCAGGTGAGACTTCATCTGCTCAAGCAGGTGGTGCTGAAAGGGCTGGTGTCTTGAGGTTTTTTTGGTCACATTTTAACTTAACCTTAGGTCTTACAACCCGTGTGAAGACCAGGCTATCCCAACAAATGGTTCTATTTCCGAGACCGAGACATTGTGATTAAGGGAATGTTTTAGAGGCCGACTAAGAAAGAAATCAAAGACTGGATGAAACGAAAAGAACATGAATTTTCATGACAAGAGAACATGAACCCTCAGATGAGTAACAAGAAATGGATGTAAAATCATGTGTTCATAGACTTGCATGAGATTTTCTTTGGCGAATTCCTAGAAATTCTAATGGAGTGGCTAGAAATATTGGTAGAGAAGACATGAAGGTTTAGTGCTACAAAACCAAAGAATTAGATTCCTGAATTGATAAAGCAGTTGAATTCGGTAAGTAACTAAACTACTCGAGAAATTTATTTTTGGTTAGATAGTGTATTGGGGGGTTATATTATAGAATTTGCAGTAGATTGTATTCAATCACACAATGTTGCAATTTTTTTTTTTTTAAAGGACCATAAGGTAGGTTCTTGAAATCATTAAATATGTGGATAAATATGTTCTTATGTGAAAACCACATAATGATTATGAAGTCTGACAGCTAAAGTGGCTTCACGCACATAGGGGGAGCCAGAGGATGACATGCAAATCATTTGAGAGAAGGAAGCAATGAACAAAGAAGGAAGAGACTGAGAATGCAAGAAGGAAACATACCAGAGGAAGAGTGAAATTTTGGAGAAGTGTGTGGAGGAAGAAGGTATAAGAGGAAAAAAACTGGGGCTGGGAGAGAAGAGAAACACGGTGAGTTGAAAGCAAGTGAACCTTGTGCACAAATCTGAATCATGGAGATACCATATGGAGGAGGAAAAGTAGAAGAGTCTTAGTCCAGTACTGTAATAGAGGAACCCAAAAGTCCTACTCAGACAAGATCCTATGTTGAATCCATGACCTCGTGTACATCACCAGAGTCATAGATAACAATTGAATACTTGTCAAAAGTTATCATCGCTAGTCAAGGATTATAGAGTAGTAGTAGTCAGAATAGTGGGAGTAGTATGTAGAGTCAAAATCAGAGTCTACCAACATCACTAAGAGGAGGGAATACACAAACCAACATGGTGGGAATAGACAATACACTTAGACTTCTGAAATTCAAAGGAGTACGATCAGAGGATTCATAACAACATTTGTTTGTCTGTGAAACAATTTGGGCCTCTAAAAACATACAATATGATGTCGTAAAAATTGCACAGTTAGCAACGAAATTTATAGGTTGTGCGTTGGTATTGTATATGAAGTTGTAGAGAATTAAGCCTACGGGACAAGCCATGACCTTGGTAGAGATAAAGCAAGTGCTATTAAAGGAGTTCAAAAAGACAAAGTCATAGTCATAGTATAACAATGAACTTAAATAAATCAAACAGGTACAATAAGAGTCTGTATCGGATTATGATCAATGCTTTAAGGATGTAATGGGGAGACTAACGTTCCAAATCCCGGATCAACAACATCAAGAGTGGTTTATTTTTGGACTTATAACACACATTCAGAGACAACATGATGGGAAGGATTGGTCTAAATATTTGAAATCACATTCTCATTTGAGCATGAATCCCCCTCCATACATACAACACTATAGGCCATCCGAACAAAGATATTCTCAAAGGTAGATTCGGTGGAAGAAGAACCCTTAGGGAGTGTGCACAAAACCAAATTAACGGTACAAAATCTATTTGAATGATATAATGTTATGGAGGTGGAATACAAGGATGAAGATCCCAGGAATGTGTAGGTACTAGAAACATAAGGAACGCAGTAGAAGGGCCAGAGCTAGTATCCGTCGCATACACACAACCTATAAAGGCAAAGAAAGTTAACATTGTGACAACGAAGAATCCTAGGTTTTCACATATAGGAGACTATTGGAATGTTGAGAGAATTGAGAAGGTGGCAAAATTATTATGGGAATATCAGGACTTATTTTCAACCACATTCTCCAAGACGAAATGGATTGCAGAAGATTTAGGTGAGATGAAGATTCCACTGAAACTTGGAGCCAAGACAATACAACAGAGACCCTACAGATTGAATCCGAGATACAAGGAGAAGGTGAAGGATGAAATAGACAAGATGCTAGATGCAAAAATTATTGAACCAATAGAAGAATCATAATGGATTATTCCAATGGTGGTGTAGGACAAGAAGAGCATAGGAATTTAGATCTTCATGGATCTAAGGAAGTTGAATTATGCATTCTTACATGACCCATTCCCAACAACATTCAAGGATGAGGTACTGGAGAACATAGGAAGTCAAGAAACATACTCTTTTATCGATGGATTCTCTAGGTACCATTAGATAAAAATTGCACAGAAGGATAGACACAAAACCACATTTGCGACATAATGGGGCAGTTATCAATACACGGTGATGCCATTTGGGTTGAATAATGCCCCTGTGTTACACATTATTTTGGTCACCCCAGTGATCCACTGATAACATGTGTTCATGTTCCCATGAAAAGATAAAAAGAGTCTTTCTCCATGAGGAAGGTGATTGGATTTCTCTTCTCAAAAACCATATTAAGGAAGGTTGTTGTAGGCTACACTATACATAGGGTGCGAAGATGCCTGATCATCACCCTCCGCTCTAAATCTGGGTTGCGATGTCTCTGCAGGATTCTCTACAGCTAGGGTGTGACGATGTCAAAAGACTAAGAAAAGGTCAAGTTTCATGAAAAATCTAGAAGGGGATATTCTAGAAGATGAGGTGGCGTCCGAATGGTTTGGATCTTACTCGCTTTTCAGATTTGGTGGAATCATCCTAATATCTTCAACCATCTCTCTTTATCCTATATAAAGAGGGATCTCTCATGGAAAAGGTTAAGCAAGGTTAAGGTTGAATAGGCTAAGAATTGGATGAGGAATTCTACTTCAGCTCATACTTGAGAGCTTCATTTCAGTTCATCAAGTCATTGTGGATCTTCTTCACTCAAGGTTGGAGAAAGTGTGTGTGTTAGAGAAAAGGGTCATCCAAAGGGGACCTTGTGACATCAAGGCTTTGGTTGTAATCTCCACTTTCACTTTAATATAATACAATGATATGTTTATTTCCCATAAAAATTGTCTTGTTTTATTGTATGATTCCTTGATCACATGCATAAGTTCTTGTTGAGTATATTGGATTGCTTTCACTTTCGTTGGATTGTGTTCCATTGTAGATTCAATATCACAAGAGCACCAGAGTGGAGCTAGGATGCCAATGGCAAGAGGAAGAAACATTTAAATGGTATGTTGCCTATCTCTTGTTAACTAGTAAACTAAATAGTTAGAGCTTAGGGAAAGCGTCATATTTTGTTATGTTTTGTTCTTTATCTAGGTGGATTTAGGGAGATCTATTTATGTCCACATTTACCGATTAATCTCATAACACCCTTTAGTATTTTCTAGAGTTGTAGTGGAAACATTCAAGGAGTTCATCCATAAATTTTTGGTAGTTTATTTAGATGATTGGACGATTTTCATTTTACTACAGGACCATATAGAAGTACTTCAACTTATGTTAGATCGATGAAGGAAATGCCAGATATCACTGAGCTTGAATAAATGTATCTTCTTGGCACCATTTGGAATTCTACTAGGAAATGTAGTGTGCAAGCAAGGCCTATTGGTTGACCTAGCCAAGATCACAAATATTATGGAATTAGCACCACTGACATCGATAAGAAAACTAAGAGCAACTTTGGGCCATACAAGCTATTATAGGAATTTTACCAAAGGATATGTGCAGATTACAACACCCATGGATAAATTATTGAAGAAGGAATCCAAGTTCCAATGGAATGCACACTTCTAGAAAGGGTTGGACATGCTAAAATAGAGACTGGTCACCGAACCCATTTTAATATTTCCAAACAAGAAAAAGGAGTTCCATTTCCATGTTGATGCATCATCCATTTTAGTGGGCACAATACTCTCACAACCTGGAGAAGGCGACATCGACCAATCAATTTTGTTTGCAAGTAGGAAGCTATCTCTATCACAAAAAAAAAATATACCACTACAGAACGAGAAGGCTTGGCCATGGTCTATGTGCTCCAGAAGTTAAGAAATTACTTACTTAGTTATTATTTAAATATGTATACATATCATTATGTATTAAATTACTTAGTCAATAAGCCTGTATTAGGAGGAAGAATCTACAAATGGTTGTTACTATTTCAAAAATATGACTTTGAGGTCATAGTGAAACCAGGGAAAATGAATGCAGGACCTGATCATATCTCGCACATACTACTAGGAGAGGATGCATGTAATTTAGATGATAATTTCCCAGATGAAAAGTTATTTGCAGTAAGAATGGTGGATGATAACTTCACATACATTATGGAGTTTCTAAATACAGGTGCAACACCCTCTGACATAATAATTATGGAGAGGAAACATTTGGTAGTGAGAGAAACAAAGTATCAAATGATTGTAGGGAAATTGTATAAGCTAGGGGCAGATGGAATCTTGAGGAGGTGTGTAATGGAACATGAAAGGTCGTTTATACTAGACGAAGCACATGATGTATTTGCAGAGGAAATTACATAGGAAAATCTACGACACAAAAGATTTTATGTGCAGGGCTTTGGTGGCCCACATTGCACAAAGATGTGAAGAAGTATTGTTAGTCTTGCGATGTCTGCCAACGAGTGGGTAAACCATCTAGGTGCGATGAAATTCCATTAAATTCACAAGTTACATTACAAGTGTTCGATAAATGGGCCATTGACTTTGTAGGTCCGATAAACCCACAAGAAAGGAGATCAGGAGCACGATACATCATTACTGCGACAAAATATATAACGAGACTATTGCGTGGTTTCTATTTGAGAATGTAGTCACCAAGTTTGGTTGTCCATGCATATTACTGAGCGATCAAGGTACACACTTTCTGAAAACAATAATTTCCGCACTAACTAAGGAATTTCAGATTCATCATCAAAAGAGTACACCATATCACCCTCAAGCTAATGGAACAGTGGAAGCATTTAATAATATTTTGGAGAATGATTTGACAAAGATATGTAATGTTGGAAGAGATGATTGGGACTTATGCATCCCCACAGTACTATGGGCATACATAACTACTAGCAAGAAGATGACAGTGAAGTCACCTTTTCGGTTGGTCTATGGAAAAGAAGAAGTGATGCCAATGGAGTTCATTTTACCTATTATGTGCATTGCATCCATCATTGAGCTGTCAGACACAGGTGCAATAGAGGAGAGATTGGTGCAGTTACTCTAGCTTGAGGAGGACAGGTTTTTGCCAGGATTTCATTAGCAGGTGCAGAAATCCATAGAGAAGGCCTTCCACGATAGACGCATTAAAACCAAGAAATTCCAAGTCGACGACTTGGTACTAATTTATGAAAACAAGTATCTACAACACCCCGAGAAATTTCACATGCACTGGTTAGGTCTCTATGTGATACAATAGATAACCGAGATAGGTGATGCACAATTGGGAACCTTGGATGGACAAGTCTTGGAACGAATGGTGAACATAAGTTGGATGAAACTCTATAGAGATAGTCGACCGTCGGCGCTGTAATATAAGATATGCCAAAACCCATGTATTATAGTAACTGTACCATAGTAGCAATAAAATCTAGAAAAACACAATAAAAAGTAGAAAAAGAAAGAAAAATCAATAAAAAGGTAGTGATAGGAGAAATAAAAAGAGTGAGGAAAATCCCAAGGTATCACAACCTGCGGAGATGAACTGATCATCTCACACAAAGCACACGTTGCGTCAAGTTCAATATGAAGATACATACATGAACGAATACGATAGAGAAAGGCCTTACTGTGCAAGTTGGCATGAAAATATCGTTAAACACAATCAGGAATGGAAAAGATAGTTGGGTGTTCGATGTGATAAGTCATTAAAGAAATATAGAAGAACTGAATCTGAAAAGATGCCATAAATCATGGATATATTAACAATACGAGAGAAGGATCATAAGGAGGATTTGGGAATTAAATAACATTTAGTTACCCAGTTATCAACTTCGACGCCAGATTGGACAAGGCAGTTAAGGGGAGATAAGACAGGTCTACTTGGCAGAAACACACAAAATACCGAGAAGGAAGGAAACTCTTCGTCATTGTTACATGAAAAGTAGGAGAAAATAGATTTGAGGTCCTCAAACCAAGTTACAACGACCCACACATACACAGACTGTTCGTCCACAAATCCTACATATAGTGAAAATGTCACCTCCAAGAGTAGGAGGACCGTCCGATGTCGCAAGGAAACAATCAAAAGAAACAGTGGATGTGCAGGTCGAAGAAGTGGTTAGACCTTAAGCCCTGACACCACCCAAAATTTTCCAGAGATATTATTTTCCTCCGAGGAAATATGACGTGCCCCCCATTACAGTACCAACGAATGCCCAATATCCATTACCCATAGCACTAGTCCTGAAGGGGGTCATGCAATATGATGACATGCTTGGCAAGGTGGCCAACTTGAAATTTATGGACCAAGAAATCATAGAAACACAAACCTGAGTTGTCCAGGTATCAATACTTATGCACAAAGATTGATCTAGGGACATGTAAAACTCAGGTGGAAGCACACGAATGGGTGTTGGGCTTAGAGAAATATGGTACTCTCAAATTGTTCAAAATGACACATTTCAAACCCAGTAACAAAATAAATGCATGTGTCAAGGTATTTCTCAGTTGCATCCATGGGGGGACACTTTGGCTAGATCCCCCAGTTTCAATTGATATAATTCTAGTTGCACTCATTACAGGGTTGAGAAAAGAAGGAAAAGACCCGTCTTTACTATTCCTCAAAATGGGAGAGCGCCCCCTCTCCGAGACCATCAAATATAAGTACGACACATTTAGAGGAAAACATGGTTTAGATGTAAATAACATCAGTGAAAAAGAGGTTAGGTTCATGAAGCAGGTTTTGGCTTGCAAACTATTGCGTAAATGTCAGATGATGAGGAACCAATGGAAATCATCATCGCGATAGAGAGATGCAAGGAAGGCGTTGTTCAACCCTAAATAGTGGTACATTACCCATTAATTGGGGAATATTACATTAGTACTATTATTTTATTTATGTCGGCTTGGGTCCATTAGTTGTAATTTTACCTCCTAGTCTTCAATATATACCAAGGAGACATTTTCATTTGGAATCATCTTGTATTTGGAAATTTATGTGGTGTATAAGAAGGTTGCCCCCTTGAAGAGACTTATTATTTGAAATTATATCATTTTCAAGGCGTTGAGTACTTATTCTGAGGTTTTTCTATGCTATCTTGATATTTGGTTCTTAACATATGGTATCAGAGATCAAGGTCTTGGGGTTTCGCTGCTACATCTGAGACACCTTGGAATTTTCGCTATAATTTTTTTTATATGATGTTTCATAAGGAACCCCTTGGAGGATATTTATTAGATGGATCAAGCTACGTTGGGTTAAAATTTCATCTCCCGAGGCCTTACAATTTCAGATATACAACTTGTGTAAGATAGGGTTTTGGAATCATCCTAAATTGAGTCATCACGGAATTTTTGCTATAAAATGTTTTATGTAACATTTCAGACCCTGAAATATGGAGGCTATTCACATAATTATTAAGGTATCTGTGATAAAACTTTCAGCTTATGGGTCATCTTACATTTGTAGATACACCTTATGGAAGATAGGGTATCTAACTAAACCTATTGACTAGTCTCAAGAAGGTGTTCTGAGTAAAACAATAATAAATTCTTCCTAGAGTATCCAAATTGAGTGAGACTAGTTGCATTGGATAGTGGATAACCTTTAGTATTTATGGTACAATTTTAAGTATTTAATATCAATTATTTTGTGTGGGGCACGCTACACAAGTGAGATCTCTTGGAAAGGAAAAAAATCAGGAAGTTGTGGGGAAGTTACCGTAAATTCCAGTTGGCACATCCAATTTTGATCAGAATTGTGGCATTGCAAAGAATAAATATCAGAGAACTACAAAAAATAATTTTTTATATCTAGAAGAGCCGAAATTTTGGAGATATAGTAGAAGAAAGATTGTCTAGCAGGACCGCCTCAAAATCAATGCTTAAAAGTGATACTTGGCCAACATGCCACCAAAAAAGGGAACTTCTACACCAAACAAGCCTCCATACAGTCCTACTTGGACTCTTGCTGAAGGTGAAGAAATGCGTAGGGACATAAATGATTTACAAAAGAAGACAGTGATAAAATATGAACTACAAGGGATGATGGACTCAACTGAAGCTAAATTAGAGGCAATAATGGATACTAAGATGGATGGTTTAAAAAGGGAGATCACGGAAGGATTGAAAAATTTCCTAACAGAGAGGACACCTGAAAGTGAAAATGTATCCCATGAAATTCACGATGAGGACACAAGGAAGATGAATCAAGAATGGAGAAACTTCAACTTTGGGTTAAAGACCAACCACGTTCCTAATATCGATATGAGGAAGTTTGATGG
>JZKD02S1842716.1:11821-25515 GCA_000966675.3 Picea glauca
TATCTATCAAATAACATTGATATTTAGTAATAAAAATCTGGAGAGGATATTTACTAATAAAAATATGGAGGTGGAGGCAATAGCCACAAGAGTTCAAAAAATAAATAAATTGGGATTGAAAATCCCTTTTTATCGGCATCATCACTCATTCCGTTTATTTTCCTGAATATCTCGACTCAATCAAGAAGATACGTGATCAGGCCGTCGAAATTTCTTTGGTTAACAGATGCTTGTTGAATTTGGTCATGACAAAAGGTAACAGTATTACTTTCACTAGAGGAGGTGTTGAATTGAGACCCTTAATCTCATATTCGGTTGGTTTAATCCGTGGAAATTGAAAATACCAATTCGTTAAAAATGCACTAAAACTGTTTTCCGAGTTGAAGTACAGTTAGATGAGAGCCTTTCACAATATTCCCACCGTGGACTGATCGTTACATACAAGATTTTTTGAAAGACTGAAACGCCACTGTGGATGAAGTTGTGCAATATGTGATCTGAATGCTCTTCTCTTTTACCGTGTATATAGCTTAGAAATTATGGGGAGGAGATGATATCGGATAATAAAATCAAAGTGGAAGGCAGATGATAGGTAAAAGCACTTAAATCATTCAAAAGCTGTTGGAACGAATCAATTGGGAGGAGCCACGATGGAGAGTGGAGATCCTTCAAAACATAGAGAACAAGGAACAAAAGCATGGTTAGTATGGCAGAAACAAGGTGAGATCTTCCTTGGTTAAGGGAAGTATGTTGTCACAATCCTTCATAGGTTTGAGATGATGGATTGCATGTCCATGACCATCCCATGGTGATGAATCTAAACTAACTCTGAGTCAGATTTGGTGGATCCTTCTATGTACCGACATTTGATTAGCTCATTAATGTATTTGGTTAATACCACACCAGACATTTTCTTTGTTGTGAACATGTTGAGCCAGTTCCAGTTGGAACTGATACATGAGCATTGGATAGCCGCAAAGAAAATTTTGAGATATTTGTGTAGAAGGATAAATTAAGGTTTAAGATATGTCTCAAATAGTGATGTACAATTGCAGTGATATACACATTTTTATTGAGCAAGGAGTGCAAGTGATAGAAAGAGTATTCTACTGTATGCTTCAGCTCAACCATGATATCTTGGATTAGTAAGAAACAAAAATCTGTGGCACTCAACACTGCAGAGGAAGAGTACATTGCAGCATGTGATGGTTGTACGGAAGCAGTATAGCTCCGTAAGTTTGATTTATGGACTATTTGAGCAAGTGTCGGATTCGACTGTGATATTCTGTCACAATCAAAGTTGTGTGAACCTTTTAGAGAAATCGATGTTCCATGATAGTTCAAAGCACATTGAGATCAAGTATAATTATATCCATGATTGATTCCAAAAGGGAGAGGTAAAACTCCAGTATATCTCCATGATGAGCCAATAGCGGATATTCTGACGAAGCCCTTGTCCAAAGGGAAGTTTGTATACTTCAGCGACAAGTTGGGACTTGTTGAGATTACTCCCTTGGTTGAGAGGGAGTGTTAATCTATATCATACTAGTACAACTATGATATGATACTTTTGCATCATGATAGTACAACTTAGATATGATACAGATGTCTAGAGTCACATCATGCTAGTACAATTTAGATATGATGCATTAACATCATGCTAGTACAACTTAGAGATGATGCAGTTATCTCACTCACATCATGCTAGTACAACTTAGATATGATGCAATAGCATCATGCCAGTACAATTTAGAGATGATGCAAAGGCATTGATCTACATCATGCTAGTATAACTTAGATATGATGCAGAAGCATCATGCTAATACAACTTAGACATGATGTAGATGATACTCCAAATCATGCCAATACAACTTAGATATGATGCATTCGCATCATGTTAGTACAACTTAGAGATGATACAATGGATTATATGACTTGATGTGCACCATGTCAGACGAATTATGGCTTAGATATGATGCAGTTGATGATATGTCATAATATATTTGATGTAACTTTTCATTACATAAAATTGGTCAACTTCAATACTTTTAGCTGGTTGTTTTGAATACCTCCCTAGTTAAGAGGGAGTTTTGAATTTTGTAACTGTGTTCCGTCTTCATAATGTATATATTCAAAAAATAATATTCTAGAACAAAATATGTGTACTTGTAAAAGTCGGCCCTACCTATGGCACATATGGCAACCTGATTAGGAAGAATGGTCCTTGTATTCACGTGACACTTTCTTGAGTACGTGACAACTGTGCGACACACGCATAGTCATGAAACTGTGGCGGAGATTGTGTGTCTTTGCATAGTATTTGTGTTCTACTAAAATGGTTGTGTACCATTAGCAGTGACTATGTGTCACGAGACCGTAGCTGTGTGCTTCTACGGTGATTGCATACCACTGATGGAGACTGAGTGTCTATGGAAAATAGTTGTGTGCTACTAGCAGTGGTTGTGTACCACTGGACATTAGTTTTGTACTGATATGGATCAACGTAGTCGTGTTCTATTGGATGGTATTGTAGTAGTTGTGTGCTACTAGTTGATTTCCATGAGGACTAATAGATCGCTTTGAAATAGTTGTGTTCTACTGCTTGATCAAAAAGACCATGACAGATGATTTTAGCTACCGATGGTATAGTAGTAGTTGTCTGCTACTATTCGGTTATAGAGTGTTGGGTATGTGTTATATTATGTGCACAACTAGTTTTATTGTTTTCTATATTGTGTCAGGTGTGCAGGGGGGTTTGAGGGGAGGCCGCTAGGTCCCCGCATCGGGGGTTTAGGGGCATCGCACCTGAGATTTTTTTTTCCTTGGGAAACATGTCACATCTTTTACTAGTTTTTCATGTCGCCTCAATTTTCATGGCCACTGTTGGGTGGTTTTTCTACACATGGTTTTTGTCGATGGTTTTCTATTTCTGGTTAAGGAATTAGGGTTGTTGACTAATCTAGGTCATTGGGTTAGGTTTTTGGATGCCACTCACTCATTTATGTATATTGTATTGTAAACAATGTATCACTATGAATGAATATAGAAAATAATGGTTTTCTCGATTTGGGTTTCCAGGGGAAAAATCTATGTGTAATGTGTGTATTTCTCATTATATATTTTATGTTCTTTTACTGAAAATCTATTTGCAGTAAAATATTGTAGAAGGTTAAAATCTACATTTGGTATTAGAGCTTTGTTGGCTTTAGGGGGACACCTTTATGGTCAAGGGTTTGGCTCAGTACTATGATAAGTATTGTTATAGTGAGATATTTGTGGTATTAATTTTTTAGGTGAAAAGAAATGGCGAGCAGTCCAAAAATAAAGATTGAGAAGTTTAATGGGAAACGTTTTGAGCTATGGAAGCTCAAGATGGAATATCTGTTGGTGGAAAGAGATCAATGGATCGTGGTGGATCTAGGTACTACACCTAAAGGAACTTCAACAAATGACTGGAAAAAGTTGGATCGGAAGGTGAAGATCACAATCTGACTGTGTCTCTTAGATTCAATATTAATGAATGTGTTAGAGGAAGCTACAACCAAATATTTATGGGATAATTTGGGGAAGTTGTATCAGCCTAAGTCCCTAGTAAATAATTTTTTATTGAGAAAGACGTTGTATAACTAGAGGATTAGATATGGAGACTTGGTGGCAAAGCATTTGAATGCCTTCAATATTGTGGTAAGTCAGTTAGTATCTGTTAAGATTAAAATTTCATATGAAAATAAGTATGTCAATTTACTGTGCTCTTTACCAAACTCGTGGGATAGTTTGGTTGTGGACATAGGTACTAATACAAATGCATTGAGGTTTGATGAAGTGCTCTCATCCTTGTTGTTGGAGGAGATGAGACGTAATAACATGGAAGGATAGAGCAGAGATGCATTATTTGCAAGAGGACCCTCCCAAGAAAGAAATAGATCTAAATCCTCAAGTGGGAGATCTAATTCTATGGGTAGATCTAAATCTCCTGGAAAGTTTGTAAAGGTATGTTTGAGATGTGGAAAAGAAGGGCACTGCAAGAAGTAGTGTAGATCCAAAATTTAGAAAAAGAAGGGATCTGAATATGCTCCTTCTACAGAAGAAAATACCTCCAAGAAAGGAGGGGATGTGTACTTGGATTCTTCAAGCACACATGTAGATCATGAGGCATGGTTGTTTACTCAGGCACATCATTTCACATGATTCCCCATAGGGAGTAGTTTTGTGAATATGAAAGGTTGATGGAGGTAATGTTTTCTTAGGTGATGACTCGACAACCAGAATCATAGGTTGAGGAAAAATCAAGTTGAAGCTCATAGATGGAAGGATTAGAACAATACCTAGTGTTCTGCACATCCCAAGATTGGCCATAAATTTGATTTCTATAAGCAATATGGACAATGCAGGGGTAAAAAAAATATTTGAAAAGAAAACCTAGAGGATGGTTCGAGGAGTAATGGTGTTGCTAAAGGGAGTTTGGTTTGAAACTCTGTATCAGCTGCAAGGAAGAACTATTAGTGATGGGTGTAATAGTTCCATTGTTCATGATATTGGAGTTGAATAAGAAATAAATCCTACAGTCTTTGGAGAAAAGGTTATGCTATGGTATCAAAGACCGGGGCATATCAGAGAGAAGGGTCTTTGACTACTGCATGGTAAAGGTATGGTTGAATGTATGTTTAACTTCTCTCTGGAGTTTTATTTCTGTGAACATTGTGTATATGGGAAGCAAAATCGGGTAATATTATCCTCTAGTGCAATGAGGGAAGAATAAATTTTATTGCTAGTTCATAATGATGTGTTTGGACTTGTGTCGGTTCCATCATTAGGAAAATCTATGTACTATGTCTCATTTATAGATGAATTCTCTAGGAATACTTGGATATATTTCCTTACGAATAAATATGAAGTCTTTGACATGTTTAAAGAGTTTAAGGCTCCTGTTGAGAATCAAATAGAGAAAATAATTAAGGTGTTGAAGATAGATAATGGCATAGAGTTCTGCAGGAATGAATTAGAAGAATTATGTAAGAAGTGCGGTATAAAAAGGAAGATGACTAGTCCATATACACCTCAACGGAATGGAGTTGGAAAAAGGATGAACATGATGCTAATGGAAAAAACAAGGTGCATTCTCAGTTCTTTTGGGTTAGGGAAATAATTCTGGGCAGAGGCAGTGGGTATTTCATGTTACCTATTCAATAGATCACCCTCATCAATGTTGGATGACAAGACTCCACAAGAGGTATGGAATGGTAAGAAACCTTCTCTCACACATCTCTAGGTATTTGGCTGTGAAGCATATTTTCACGTTCCAAAGGAAAACATGAGTAAGGTAGATAAGAAGGTTGAAAAGTGTATCTTTATTGGGTATAAAGATGGTATTAAAGGTTATAAACTTTGTAACCCAAAAACTAAGAAGGTTTTGTTACATAGGAAGTCCTACCAAGTAAGAAAGAACTAGAGAAAATAGAGTTTGATTTAAAGGATGAATTATAATCTATAGAAGAACATGAATCAGAAGAATAAGATCCTCCTACTCCAATATTGAGGAGATCGGTTCAAGAAAGAAGACTACCGGAAATGTATACTCCATCTGATTTCTGTTCAAATTTTGCTTTGTCTATTACTAATGATGATCCTAGAACTATCAGGGAGGAAATGGATTCAGAGGATGAAAATATCTAGAAAAAGGGCATGAATGAAGAAATGGTATCCTTGGACAAGAATGAGACTTTGGATCTAGTGGAGTTGTAGACTGGAATACATATCATTGGAAGAAAATGGGTATTTAAAAAAAAGTTGAATGCAGAAGGAAAAGTGAAAAAATACAAAGCTCGGTTAGTAGAAAAGGGTTATTCCCAGGTTTAGCGAATTGATTTTGGTGATATTTTTTCTCCTATTGCCAAGTTAACTTCTATATGATTTATGTTATATGTTGTTGTTTCATTTGATTTTGAAGTAGAGAAAATGGATGTGAAGAAATCATTCCTACATGAGGATCTGGAAGAAAAAATCTATATGAAGCATCCAAAAGGATTTTCAATGAAGGGAAATAAGGAGCTGGCATGCAAGATGAAAAATTCCTTGTATGGTTTAAAACAATCACCAAGGACGTGGTATAAAAAAATTGATACTTATATGATGGGACTTGGCTTCACAAGAAACAAAGAGGATCATTTTGTGTATTTTAAATTAGTTGGTGATCATTTGATTTATTTGGTCTTGTATTTGGATGACATGTTATTGATAGGAAACAACAAGGAGATTATCAAAGATATGAAAACTCAGTTTTCCTCTAAATTTGAGATGAAGGATTGCAGTGCTTCAAATTTAATTTTGGGCATGGAAATTAAAAGAGATAAAAAAAGAGGAAACTCTGGTTAAATCGAAGAAAATATGTCGAGACAATATTGCAGAGGTTTAATGTAGAGGAATATAAACTGGTCAAGGTCCCTATTCATGTTGTTGTAACGTTATATGCGGATTAGTGTCCCAAGACACAATAAGAGGAGGAGGACATGTATCATGTTCCATATGTGAGTGCAGTTGGAAGTTTGATGTATGCAATGGTCTGTACTAGACCAGACATTGCACATGCAGTGGGATTTTTGAGAAGGTATATGTCAAAACCGAGGAATGAGCATTGGAAAACAATAAAATAGGTTTTCAGGTATTTGTGTGACACTGGTAGATATGGACTATGCTACCAAGGAAGACTAGGATTGAAAAAAGTGTTGGACATACATGGATTTGTGGATGCATACTAGGATGGAGATCTGGATCATAGGATATCTACAAGAGGGTATGAGTTTAACCTGTTTGGAGGATCAATTAGTTGAATGAGAAAAAAACATAATCTTAATTCATAAGATTAATACATGGCAACCACTCATGCAAGTAAGGAAGAAGTATAGTTACAAAGATTATGTTCAAGTATTGGGTTGGTACAACAAGCTATAAGGATATATTGTGACAGTCATAGTGCAATTTTTCTAGTGAATAACCTGACTTATCATTCAAAGACAAAGCATATTGATATTCAATATCAATTTGTGAGAGACATGGTTGAAGAAAAGAAAGTGTTTTTAATGAAGGTGGAAACTTTGAAGAATGTTGCAGATTCATTAACAAAATCTATGAGCACTGATAAGTTCTCTTGGTTTAGAGGATCCATGGGCATTGCTTCCCTAGATTGTTGACTATGTAACCCTGTAACTCCCTGTATGCAAAGAAAAACAACAAGTGGGAGAATGTTGGGTATGTGTTATATTCTTTGCACGACTAGTTGAAGTGTCTGCTACATTGCGTTGGATGTGCATGGGTTTGGGGAAAGAGCCCCTGAAATTTTTTTTTTCCTCGGGAAACATATCAACTTTTTTCCTCATTTTTCATGTGACCTTGATTTCCGTGTCCATTGTTGCGAGGTTTTTCGACACATGGTTTTTTCTGATAGTTTTCTATTTCTAGTTAAGGAATTAGGGTTGTTGACTAATCCAGGTCATTGGGTTAGGGTTTTGGATGAGGCTAACTCTTATATGTATATTGTATTGTAAACAATGTATCACTATCAATGAATATAGAATATGCTAGTTTTCCCAGTTTTGGTTTCTAGGGAAAAAATCTCTATGTAATGTGTGTATTTTTCATTGTATATTTTATGTTGTTTTATTGAAAATCTATTTGTAGTAAAATATTGTACAAGGTTAAAATATACATAGAGTAGTCAGTGGACTACTAGATGAAGAAAACGTGGAAATATACCTTCCTAGTTAAGAGGGAGCATTGATGTTTCAGGTAACAAGCAAGAAACATTCTCCCTAGAGGGTCCTGTGTGGACTAATAGGGGGGGGATGTGGACTTCATCCTGATGTGCCCCAGATGGTCAAATGAAGGAACCAAGACATCTTCTTCATGAGGAAACCTTGATATGTCTTCGAGGACATTGATTCCATGAGGGAACCTCGATGTGTCCTAGAGAAGACATTATTTCCATTAGGGAACCTTGATATGTCTTAGACATGTGTTCCACGAGGAAACCAAGAAATGTATAGTATGGACACATTTCATGAGTGAGATGAGACATTGGTTTCATAAGGGAACCTCGATATGTCAAGTATGGTCCCAGATGACTTATCTTGATCAACCTGAAGGGACTGCCCACCCCTTCTAGGATGAGCTAGCTCAAGTATTGTAGATACCAACTAAATGACATGTATAAACAAAGGTGAATGGCCCTAGTAAGCATCAAGTGAGCCTTCTCCTAGATTGGGCTGTAGACCAATGGAGATAGGATACATTTATCACAAGGGTGTACTTGCAATAAATGGGCCCAAGTGTAGTCCTTCCTTGATCATTACAAGGAGTGATATGGACTTGAGGTGCTTAAGGTGATTTCCATGTATCAAGTAACATTGGGATTATATTCACTCCTAGGGGCGTACCTGTGGTAAATGGCCTTGGTGTAATCTATGTCCTTAGTCATGGTGATTTGACTTGGAATGATAAAGACATAAATATGTTGGATGCTATCAGATGTAGACCTAGAGTGAGCCTGATCTCAAAGAGTCAATTGGATCGGAGGGAGAGTTGCATAAGGAGTTTCCCCTCAGTTAGGGTGGCAAAGGGACATATCCCAAGAATTACAAGTGTCATGAGTCTAGAGTGAAGTTTGCATACTTGAGAGACAAGCTTTGGGATGATGAAGAATGTCTCCCTCGTTGAGAGGGGGTGTTGATGTTTGGACAACATCATGAATACATTCTTATATATATATATATGACATGATATTTATAATACAAAGTATAAATATAATTATTAAATAAGTAGTTATTTATTATTCTTGGTACACATCCTTTCATGAATGGTCACCATATGTTCTCTATATATGGAACACTCATCATTGTAATAATATATTCATATACAATATTATATTATATGAAAAATAAACACAACAAACAAGCTACCCAATGCAAAGGAGTAATCCAATGTTTTTGACAACAAAGGAGTACATTCGAATTGGTAGTAGTCCAGTATTCACCTTCGTAGTTGAGTGGGTCAGCTGAATAGATGTGTCGATTTATCAAGTTAGTTATGGTAGTTATAACTATATTCATTTGATGTAATGTAAATGTATACTAGATATGCATGTCAAAAATTATGGTTGGCTGTTAATTAATAATATATAATACAGATTAGTTGTTGTTGGTTCTATAATTACTATGTTTGTTTTTCCTACTTCTATGTATGAATGCATGTATATTTGTTGTATATTATGGTTGTTTGAGTGCACTATTGGTAACTTATTTTAGTGTGTTATCCCTTAGATTACAAAAATGGTTCCATTACTTGTAGTATATGATATAGAACTTGTATAATAATTGCATGCATGCATAGATGCTGAGAGATCGGGAGATTTTTCAATGGTGGAAGAGAAAATTGGAGAATTTTACAAAGAATTATATGATCAATAACTAAGTGAATCTTACACACTCTTACATAGGATACGGTGCAATTCTTCACAGAGACCCACAAGAGATTTTTAGAATCCATTCCCACAAAGATTGATAGATATCTCCACAAATTTGCACATGAGCCATTAAATTGAGGACAAGAAGTTGGTGCCAAAATTCATCAAAGGAGGTTCAACAAAATTACATGAGTAGGTTGAGGAGATTGTGAAAGAATTCTATAAATAATACGTGATTAAGGAAGCAACATCTTTAGACAATGTTAAAAGAATATTTTAGAATGAATTGCATAATAATTAGGAACCAAAAATCTATTATTAGGGATAGAGACCAAAATGATAACAATAAATACCAATTTGAGACACTTTGAATCCTTTCTTGGAATCCTAACCTTCTAATTCATCAAAACTTTCGTGATCTTTGAATTCCTTTCAAGCATAGAAATAACATTTTAAAGAAATCCAAGTGATCGCTCACTTTTCTTAGGGTTATTCAAATAGGCCAGTTTTGATCCATCATCATCATCATATCAAATATTGTTTTGTGAAATCACACACACATTTATATATTCTTTAAGTCTTTAACCATTATCATCATCTTCTTTAATATTTTTTTTCAAAATTTATATATTTAATATTTTTTCCAAAATCATATATATGTTTTTAATGAAACAAAACGATTCAAAATTTTATTTAAATATTCATAGGGTTAAGATTTTATGGATTATTTTACTTAACATGATCTAAAATTTAAATCAAAATTTGATAAATTTCTACCCAAACAATTGATTACTAAATAATAAGTTCAATGTATATTATTGTAAAACTAAAAGTACAATATGACAATTTTAGTTTAAAAGTTTTTAAAATTAGAACATATACATTTCATATAGACCTTTAATACACCAAGACAATTCAAAGTTGTATTTAAAATACTCATTATATTAAGATTTTATGAATAACGCTTTTGATTAAATATGATATGAAGTTTAAATCAAAATTTCATCAAATTTGTATCGAAAGACGCCACTAAGTAACAAGTGCAATCAACTGCTTATACTGCCTCCTAAGTTAACAAGATGTACAGTTTGTTGTCATGAAAAAACCAACGGGATCTAGATGGTGTAAAAACTCGATCAATCATCCCTTCTATTGCTGCTAGTCAATAAAGATCCACTACTGACACTATAGCTACCCCTGCTGGTGGATCTGGTAATGGACTTGGAGATGACTCTCTCTCTCGAAATGGAATATCTACAAAGGAAAGTACAAGTTCTAAGCATTGACTAATAATGTGGTGAAAGGAAGAACATTCCAAAGATTGGTGCTCATACTAGTGTTGCTTCAACTGAGTCTACTTTAACTGGATAGACTTCTACTGGTCCTACTTCTACTGGTGGATATGTAAAAGTATTATTTGCTTCACACCATGAATCACAACCTCGACTTAGCCTAAGAACGTTGTGTCAAATGATGTTGTCACTAAAACTAAATCATGGAGTCAAAGTGACATTCAGATGTAATCTCTAAGGACCCGAACATGAATCGATTGTCAAAGAATTAATTTAACCTTGATATTAATGGTCTCATTAATTTAATTTCTTGAACAACTCAAAGCATGTAATAACACTTTGAACTTACCGACCAATAAACCATTTAAAAAATGATATATTTTGTTGATGACGATGATGATTAACGTCCACTAAGACCGAATTGGTCTATCATACCTTAAGAGGGTAAGTGATTACTTGTAATTCTTTAGAATTTGTTTCTGTGCTAAAAAAGAATTAAGAGAATGTTTCCAAGATCACCATACTTTTGTTGAGTTAAGAGGTTAGAAATGTTGGTAGTGCGACAAATATTTTGAAAATGAGATCTAATATGGCTATAGGCTGGACAATCTAAGAGAAAGTGCTTTTCATCTTCAACCTTCTTAGTGTTACAAAGGTGACACACTCTTTCATCCAATGACATTTTAGGAATTGACCAATGCCCAATTTCACTATGGAGCTCGTGAGAATTTGTTCTTATCTTGGCAATGCTTATTTTTTTCTTTACACTTGGCAAAATAGATAGATAATTTTGATCTTCTACATTAGGGTTGATTACATCCTTATAATACCTTAATTTTATTTTTTCCTGTAACTCTTTATCACACCACATTTTCTCCTTAAATTTTGATTTGACATTTTTTTAATAGTATATTTATTTTGCAAAATGGTGTCATCCATGATTGCCCAATAGTTTATCCAAGACCGGGAATCTTTATGGCATACTCATTTGAGTTGATGGTGGTTATGACTCGATTTTGAAGCAATTTTAGGAATCCTCTTGTCTTCCATGTTGTTTAAATTGTTATTATACATTATGTATCTAGTCATAGCCATGCTCTCAATGGGGGAGAGGCTTGTTTCTAAGGATGGAATAGGGTGTATTTCCTTTAATTTTGAGATTATAGGTTATAAAATTCTTTTGTATTTTCTCTATCTTTCTCCAGGATTCATGAGAGATACTACAACCCCAAAATTCACATCCATAAAGAATAACAGGTGTAACAAGAGTCTCAAAGAGGAGTTTCTTCTTATCCCAACTCCAAACATGAGCCGATTTACAATTATTTTCAATCCCATAATAATCTTTCCATCCCCCAATAATCCTTTTCTCAATGCTATAATTCCAATTGATCTTGTGGTGAATATCAATTCCAAGATATTTGTATGAAGTCACTTCCTCCAAGTTGTTTTTTTCATATACAAAGGTATCATAAGGGATCTTATTGAATTTAATAATCATGATGTTAGTCTTATAAGTATTTACAGTCATACCCCTATTGGAGTAAAACTCCATGAGGATTCTTAGTTGGTTTTCAAGATCATGGGGACTCATTTCCATAAGAACAATACCATCGACATAAAGAAGAATATTGATGACTATACTAGTGAGAGTAGGGCCAACACAACCTATTTTTTCCAAGCAATCTTCTAGCTTGTCAATGTATATGCCAAAAAGCGTAGGGGACAATGCACAACCTTGTTTGAGTATGATATTGCAATTAATCTCTTTTGACCATACCTCGGTGTTTTTAAAATTTGAAATAACTTTCTCATACATCCTTATTGCAACAACCCTCAACTCGAGATGCACTTTTATCTCTTCCAACCTATTCCAAAGATTTTTCCTAGGAACCATGTCAAAAGATTTTCTAAAGTCAACAAAACAACAAAAAAGACTGATTTTCCTATTGTGGAACTCCTCTACAATGATCCTAAAGGTAACAAGATGGTACAAAGTTGAATGATATCTCCTAAAGCCCATGTGGCCTTTAGCTCTTTTACCGTGACTTTCTAGCCAAAGGTTAATCTTTTTTTCCAAAATAATTCCATAAAGCTTGGCTAAATTTGGGCTAATCATAATGGTCCTATAACTAGAGGGAATGTTTCTATCCCCATTTTTAAAAATAGGAACAATGAGGCTTTGCATCCAGGGTTTAGGGAAGCCCTTCTTGACTGCTAAATTGAAGAGCTCGTGTATGTGAGGGATAAGAATTGGCCCTCCAATTTTAAAAATTTAATCTTGGTAGCCTTCAATGTCCTTAGCTTTCCCATTTGCAAGCCACTTAACCCTGAACTCTGTGTCATCTAAAGAAAAAACTTCTTCCTTTCTAGGGACAATAGGAATGGTGTCCATGGCATTAGGGAACTCGTAAAGAATTTTAAGGTAGGAATTCCAGTCCCTTAAGGGAATCCTATTACTTTCTTTACTATTGCGTTTTAGAATTTGGCTCCAAAACTTCATAGGATCCAACTTATATAGTTGTGAAATTTGTTCTTGCATTTTATTGATATAGTACATTTTTTTCCTTTTAGTTAGGGCTTTGTACATATTGATCTTATCAAGTTTTAAGGACTCATTAGAAGCATCCCTAATTACTTTCCTAGCAATTTTACATTCTTTATTATGCGAAGGGTTGGTCATTCTATTATTCTTTTTATAGGACACCTCGAAAGAGAACTTGTTAATAGAAGTGAAAAGGGTAGTTGTAAAATTATGATAGAGTTCTTCAATGCCATCCTTATAAGTTAGGAGATTTAATTTACTATTTAAATCCTTTAAGAAAATGTAACTTATTTATATATTAAAAAATAATAATTTTGATTTTTTAAGTTGAACATTAGATTTATTAATTTAATTTCTAGAACAATTCGAATGCTGTAATAACCCTTTAAACTTACAGACCAAT
>JZKD02S1842716.1:28525-45127 GCA_000966675.3 Picea glauca
TCTACTTGCAATGAACACCGTGGTCACGCCTTGTTGAATGTCAAGGGGCGACATAGAGTCAAGTGTTTTTACTTCTACACGCGCGCACACACCGCACACACAAACAGAAAGAAAATTTTTTTGCACCTATCACTAGAATGGTTGTCGTAACGAGGCGGATCGTTACAAAGAGCATGTGTGGTGTAGTGTTTGTCATTCGTAACGACACCATAAAAGTGATTTTCCTACACCGGGGAAGTACTTGGCGATGGGTGCACCAAATAAACTTTTGAATAGACCTTAGACTGAGTGGTGTGATATTTTAAAATAGTGGGGGTGTATACCTCCTCGGTGCCCAACAAAAAAAAAAATATCAAAATACTACACATACTCAATTTTGTGATCTGTGCAAATCCATGGTGTGAAATGTGAATAACTAGAGGTTGCTTCAATTGATGCAGGAGCACATTCAAAATTCCTTCCAAGTTTAGGAAGGATACAGAGGTGGTGGCCACAGAGGACCTGATAGAGGAGGATGCCAAGGAGGTTTGAGAGCATGATATGGAGAAAGATCATGACAAGGATATGGTGGTGGTGGAGGAAGAACACCTATTTGTTTTAATTGTGTTGAAGTAGTGTAACATCCCTCCAAATTAAATATTTGAGTAAATTTATGTGGTTGTGATTATTGAATATTTATGACATTGGGAAAAACTTTGATTAATTTTTTTTTATCACCATATGTAATTGACGGTGACAAACATTTATGTAAATATTATTTTTAAAATTTATTTTATTTAAAATTACTTGAGATAAATTGATGAGAGAACCCATGACAAGATAAATACTTTATTCCATGGGAAAAGTTAAAAGAGGATATAAACCAATAGGGTAAAAGTGATTGTTGTCCATGAGGACAAGTGTGATCCTACACTCAAGAATGCGGGAGGTTAGGAAACCAGCTAGCAAATAGTTAGGCCAAGACTCCCAAGAGTTAGGGAGAAGGATATCTGGAAAAAAAGAAGAAGACCTAGGCAATATATTATTCTTATCTTGGTAAAGCAATGGAGCGGGAACAAGTATGGTGTAAACAAGACGTTGTTGAGTACTTGTGTAGAGTTAGAGCTTGGTGGTTCTAAGAAAGAGCCACATTCTGGAAAATTACCTGGAGAAGGTTCTTGACATTCTAATTTTTCCTTATTTTTTCCCTGTAAAGCTTCTCTAGTCTATGGTTGGGACGATCTGGACTCTCTCCTTAGTTTTTCCCAATAAAGCTTTGCAGTTCATATATGTGTATTCAGTTCTTGTCAATTAATTTCTTTAGAATTTTTATCTCTAATATATATATATATATATATATATATATATTAGATGATTCGTGAAACCATTTTCATATTGGTTTGATGCTAATCTTTGTTTACAGAAAAAAATAATGTAGTGTGACATTTAATCAAAGAATCTTTAGTTAGATTATCACTATCATTATTTTCAGAGAGTTTTAAATTTTTATCTATTAATATTTTTATGTGCATTCAATAGAAATATAGATTACCAAGAGTAATCTTTGATTATAATAAAAACCATGGTAAAGGAAATATTTAGTCAAAGATTATCTATAACAATAATTTCATTAGTTATCTTAGAATAAATCAAATTCTTGTTGTTCAGACAAAATAACCACAACATGCAGAGAAATGGAAGGCATAGACTAAATTCTCTTATTTAATTCCAAGAAATATAAGTAAATGAGTAAACATTGTTTAGATGTATCATTGAGAAAAAATGAAATTCATATATTAATGCATTTGTAGCTACATAATTGACCTCTATAACGATCCTACTCATTACGACGAAAAACCTCTTATAACAAGTGCAAAAAAAAAAAATTGTGTGTGCGTGTGTCCAAGGGTAACAAGACATTATACTCTGTGCCGCCACATGACAACGAATCAAGACGCATGCAAATGTGATATCAACATAAAGGTCTAAGACACACATCAACATCTGCTAGCAATGAACAACAATCGACCGAGAAAAATATAAGATTGTCTGTCCTCCCGTCCTACCCTGCAATGGTTAGGACCTCCAAGACACATAGGCAACGCTCAAGCCCAAGTTCCCATTGATTTTAACCATTTAAGGTCTCAGGGATGGTGAATGTTCTGAGGAACATGGAGGTGTCTACATCCCGCCCCACTCAACAGACCAAGCCTACTGAGTTAAGTACAATCATCCCAGAAACTCCACAATAAAAACATAGGTAGCTAGAACCCTTATCGTAAGCCACCAAGCACATCAAGTTTACATAACCAAGTGTAACCCTTTACATATAAAAACATCGACACCCTCAATGGGTAGCACAAGCGGGGATGAATTCATCAATATCCCATAACCATATCGCTTATGAAAATAGTCGAAAGGCAAAGGAGTTAACTAATTTGTATATCAAACGATTTCTTTTCAATCAACTCTAGTAAACAATACCTCCTAATATTTTGAACGATCACCACTAGAATTTAACTTAAACAATATCCCCATTATATTAAAACAATACACAAATTATGTTAAACAAAATCCAATTGATATTAGGACGATATTTAATCAGGATTAAATCAATGCTCAATTTATAAAGACTCGAGACCCACTGTGACTCGAGATCAGGATATCATGACCCACTGTAGAGACTCCCATTAAATGCTTGAGTACCCAACCGAGGTCAGAGTTTTAACCTCC
The DNA here is from genome assembly GCA_000966675.3 of Picea glauca. Classification (NCBI taxonomy): domain Eukaryota; kingdom Viridiplantae; phylum Streptophyta; class Pinopsida; order Pinales; family Pinaceae; genus Picea; species Picea glauca. Next base: position 31,238 of record JZKD02S1842716.1, read on the forward strand.
ATCGTGTTCAATTTACGTGGAGTGGTGAATGGTCATCTGGTAAGAATACCTTAAGGTTTCCCAGTACTAAAGGTGAAAGGGCGTTGTCTTGTGAGATCTACGCAGTCAAGCATGCATCTCGCTGGGTTCAAATACACAGTTAGCTGAAACACAGTGCGAGGAGACTCGAGATTCTAAGTGAAAGCTGGAAGAGGTATCCTGTAACAAGAACGAAGGAATAAACCACTATTCAAATGGCATTCAGGTCCACTAAAAATGCAGGCAGAAGGCACTGAGTTAAGATGCCATTACCCAAGAGCATGCAGGAATGAGTTTGCTCAAACCAAAATCTCGGTAACAAATTACCCAACATCAATTCCATAAACAAATCACAGTACCCCTTTACAACATGAAAGTGCCAAGGGGAGATTCTTTATTAATGGAACTACAAGGTAGATTACCAGAACAAACATTTACAATGAAGGTGCCAGTGATGAGATTGGGTCAAACGAATTTTCTGAACCATTCGTACAATGGAATGCCAAAAAAAGGATGAAATGCTAGAACAATTTCGCCATTACACCCATCAAGGAATGAATTCAAATTTTTCTTTGTCTATTTAAAGACAGAGGTAAATAACTTTATTTACAGAGGTAAGTAACAACAGTAAAAAAAAAATTATTATCTCGCAAATAACGAAGGTAAGTAACTTTATTAACAGAGGTAAGTAACAGTGGTAAAATTTTTATTATCTGAGGTTCTTCAATAGCGTATTAGTTGTAATTCATACCCAAGAAACCTATAGAATATAAATCTATACATGATTTGCAACAATAATACTGTATTGCATGAGAAGTTTTAAATAAAAACCGCAGTTACAGCAGTCACAATTGTAATCGCCGAGTAAATAAATAAATATAGCAAAACAATCCATTTACCCTGATATATCGATCCTAGCATAAGTTGTAATGCATTCTAATCTACTAAAATAAAAATCATACCGTTGCCTTATCGCCCACCTCGAATGACATCCGCGCTGTCTGTGCCACTACCGCTCACTGACTGTCGAGACTACATCGGTACCTCCCAGCCAACGCTAGGGGTACTTTGCTTCTCCCTTAGACCCCCAAGCTGCAAAGGGGCCACACACTATCTAGATGGTATGTCTAGCTCCCAGCTCGCCTCGCAAGGCCGATCTACCACTCCTCTCTAAGCTGGGAAATCCCAACTCCCCACAAGTAAATCAGTCAAGTCACTAATCTGGCACCGTAACGTTACACTAATAGCCGATCCCTTACTTCCTCTTCCTTCCCCTCTTTTATAGATTTTTAGAACTTTCAAACATTCCCTAAATCTCATTTAATTTAAGTTTTAATAAAAAAAATTCTAATAATTCTCCTTCGTACAAGTGTCGTCCATCCCCCACTTTCCTCCAATAATTATTTTCTTTAAATTAATAATTGTCTCAATTCCCTCACCCATCTAGAGTTACTCCTAAATTTACTCGTAGGTGTCCCTAGATTCCCTTACAGGTTTTAAATACTTTCCTTAAAATGAAGTTGCTAATTTAGTTCAATTTAGAAGGTTCTTAATTGCAGATTCTTTACTAAGTTGACCTCGCTTTTTACCATAAGTTCCCCTCTTTCCCTTATTATGTTACCTCCATTTCCTAATTTCCTAAATTTTATATCTCCTTCTTTCCCCTTTTTTATTAGAGCCAAAATGGCAGTTGCGCAATTTACCCTCTTTTTCTTTTATTATTAATTTAATATATTTTTACACTTTCACAAGTTAAATAATTAATTTCTTCTTTACCTTTGATATCCACAGATTTTATTCAAGTTCTTACTTTCTTCATTTTACCCAAAAATTATGAAGTCCACAATTATTCCTTAAGTGGTTTTTAGTTTAATTTTATTATTTTATTATTTTTTTTTGGAGAGAGATTTTATTAAGGGTAGACAAAGTTTTACTCCTAGCGAAGCTTTAGACTTAGGACTTAGATTCTGAACTAGGCGACATTTTAATTAGGGAAGTTGTTTTAAGATTTCTTAATAAGATATTTGTCTTAGGGCCATCTAGGTTCGTTCCTTTAACATCATCAACGCAATGTGCCCTTCAGAACGCACTACGTGCTCCAAGGGTGCCACTCGCCTCTTTGTTTCTTTTGTGCAATGTGCCCTTCAAGATGCACCACATCCTCCAAGGGTGCCACTAGCCTCTTTGTTTCTTTTGCGCGATGTGCCCTTCAGGATGCACCACGTGCTCCAAGGGTGCCACTCACCTCTTGACTGATTGATAGACATCAATAATCCCTGGAGTCAACACTCCGCCAGGTGAACTTGTGGGAGACTAAGGGCTTCTAAGGAATAAGGCCCCCGCCTTATTGTGTGCCCCTTAGAATCATCGCGAGCGACAGTCGCAGTCTGCCCTTGCAGCATCGGGGGTCCTCTCAAACTAAGTAATCGTTAATCTATAGTTCGAGCCACGACGGGAGTGCTAGTAGGATGTGGCAGGGCTGTTGTCCACACCTCTCCCTCAACCTCTCTGGTAGTCGTGTGTGACCCCTTTACTCCATATGTGAGTCTGGTCGGCAAGCTATCATTAGCCTGCATTATCAACCATAATGTTAGACATGTCCACTTGATATCATCTAATAAAATGTACTAAAATCATAGTAAAACAATCAAATCCCAATAGCACACTCCCTGACTCGATCCAGAGTCCAAGGGTTCCATCGATGCCTCTGCATCCTCAAGGTCCAAAACGCTACACACTCAGTAAAACTGAGTCAATAACACCTGTCTATGTCAATGTAGTAAAACATCATGTCATCTATCATAACACATCATAATCAAGGACAAATGTTTTAATATCATAATAGTCTAGATCACTTGTGAGCAAATGTACTCAAAGAATAAGTTTTCTTAATGAGCCAGAGCGAGATGTTACATACACCCCCTCTTGGTCTAAACTTCGTCCCAAATTTTCATAGTATAAATGCTGAAATAAGTGTATCACAGTATCATAAGTCTATCGATCAAACAAAAATGGAAACTGTTAGCGCATATCATATGCATCCTCCCAGGTCGCCGAATGCGGACTATAATTGTCCCACTGGACCTTGACCTGATCTACCGTTCATCATCGCAATTTTCAAACACGATGATCTAAGATGCAAACCGACTCAGCCGTGAGCACTCCCTCACCCGATACCTACAAGGAACTCATGTCACTCACATCTGTAGGATCACTAATATAATGTCTCAAAATAGATACATGAAAAACATCGTGCATACGCCTCAAGGAATCAGGCAAGGCTAGTCGATAGGCCACGGGCCCCTTTCTCTCCACAATCTTGAAAGGTCCCATGAACCTAGGAGAGAGTTTAGCTCCCTTCCCAAACATGATCAAACTCTTATGTAGTTTAACCCATAAGAAGACTCGATCGCTGACCTCATAGCTATAGTTGACTCGGTGCGCATCAGCATAACTCTTCTGTCGATATTGTGATTCCTTAATCCTTTGTCTTATGGTTTGCATTTTCTCTTCCATTTCTTGGATCACTTCTGGTCCCACTAGGACCCTATCCTCAAGCCGATCCCAACTCAAGGGTGTCTGACATGTTCGCCTGTAAAGAAACTCGAAAGGCGCCATCTTAATGGTGCTCTAGTAACTGTTATTGTAAGCGAACTCCACTAGTGGCAAGAATTCCTCCCAATGCTTTTGTTGGTCCATCACGTACATGTGCAACATGTCCTCCAAGGTTTGGTTCGTTCATTCGGTTTGTCCGTCAGTCTCTGGGTGATACACAATACTAAAGTTAAGTTGGGTTCCCAAGACCTCTTGGAAACTTGTACAAAATCGTCCAGTAAACACTGATCCTCGATCGGATATAATCTTCTTAGGTACGCCATGCAGCCTCACAATCTCACTGATGAAAACTCTAGCTATGTCAAGTGCCTGATACGTCATACGTACAGGAATAAAGTGAGCACTCTTCGTCAGAGTGTCTACTAATATCAACATCGAGTCATGTCTCCTTGCTGTCAGTGGAAATCCAACAATAAAATACATCGAAATGACCTCCCATTTCGATTCTGGAATGGCATGTGGTTGTAGTAATCCTGTTGGGTGTCTATGTTTAGCCTTTACGTGCTGACACTCCAGACATCTGGACACATAGTTAACTATGTCGACCTTCATTCCCCTCCAGAAAAATAAGGGTTTAAGATCTTCCCTCATCTTCGTGACTTTTGGGTGAGACATGTAAACTGCTCTATGAGCCTCACTCAGGATCAACATCCTCAACTCGTCGTTTGGCAGTACGTAAATCCGACTTTTAAACCTCAATAACCCGTCGCTATGAAATGAAAATCCCTCATATCGTGGTACCATCATTGTGTTTTGTCCGATAAAACCCTCGACCTATTTGTACCAGTCATCGTCACGCTGTAAAGTGAGAATATTCTCATGTAGATTTGTCTGAAGAGGCAACTCCAAAAAGATGTGTGTTCTCTGAATCAAAGCATCCTCCACTCGGTTCACTATTCCCTTTATGTATGTAATCTCAAAGTCGTACTCGCTAAGCAATTCCGACCAATGTCGTTGTCACGCATTCAGGTTGCATTGCGTAAAAATGTGTTGTAGTCCACAGTGATCAGTTTTTATTTCAAATTTTTGTCCAACAAGGTACTGTCTCCAAACTTTCTAGGCATATACGATGGCTAATAACTCCAAATCATGTGTCGCATAGTTCTCCTCATGCCTTCTTAGTTTCCTCAAAATGCAAGCAATCACTTGTCTATCTTGCATCAAGACTCCGGCTAAACCTTCCTTGGATGTGTCTGTGCATACCAAGAATTCCACATCCATGTCAGGGACCTTTGGTATTGGCGTTGTTGTCAACAACTCTTTAAGCCTCCAAAATGATTCCGCACATTTCTCGGTCCAAACAAACTTCTTGTTTTTCTTCTGCAATTTCGTGATTAGATTTTCCATCTTCAAAAATCCCTCGACAAACCGTCAATAGTATCCTTCTAAACCCATAAAGCTCCTCACTTCCGTGACATTTTTCGGCACGGGCCATTCCATAATAGCCTCGACCTTGGTTGGTTCCACGGCGATGCCTTCGCCATAGATGACATGCCCTAAGTAGGGAATCTTTGTTTGATAAAATGAGCATTTGGACAACTTCCCAGACAATTTGTGCTCTCTTAAACACTGTAGTACCAAGCGCAAGTGCTCATCATGCTCCTTCGTCATACGAGAGTAAATCAAAATATCATCAATGAACACTTGGATGAACTTGTCCAAGTACTCGCGGAACACCTCGTTCATCAAACTCATAAATACCCCTATGGTGTTTGTCAGTCCAAAAGGTAAAATAGTAAACTCGTAGTGTCCAAACCTCATCTTAAAGGTGGTCTTAGGGACGGCATCTTCCTTGATCCGCAACTGGTGATACCCTGATTACAAATCAATCTTGGAGAACATCATTGCACCCTTCATTTGATCGAACAGATCATCAATTCTCAACAAGGGATACTGATTCTTGATCATGGCCTTGCACAGTTGACGGTAGTCAATGTAAAGCCTGCATGATCCGTCCTTCTTTCATATGAAAATAACCGGTGCACCGCATGGTGACACACTAGGACGTATTAGTCCCAGGTCCAACAACTCCTTCAGTTGCATTTTCAACTCTTGTAACTCTAGGTTCGACATCCGATAAGGCATTCTTACTATCGGTTCAGTCCTTGATTTTAGTTCTATGGTAAACTCCAAATCTCTCTCCAGTGACATCCTAGGTAACTCCTCCAAAAATACGTCCGCAAACTCTCACACCACTGGAAGGGTTTCTAGACCTTTCTCTACTCCCTTCTCGTTTAACACAAGGATCGCATAAATCTTTCACCCCTTGCGCATACTCTTCCGTAGCTGTAAGGAAGAGATGAACCTTAGGGAAACTCCCTAGTTCCAGCCTACAATCACATGCCTCTATCCCTCGTCATCGACCAAGCTCAACTATTTTTTCTTACAGCTGAGTATCGCCCCATGTGATTCCAACCAATCCATACCAATTGCAACATCATAAGATACTAAGATCGTGACGTACAAGTTGGCCCTCATGACAAACTCTCCCAAGTTAAGGGCATAGCCTATAACCTTTCCTCCAACCTTCTAGTTGGCTCCCAAGGCCATCTCCATGAAGCTAAACTCATCCTGTTCAACTTCCTTTACCTTAATCCTTTTTAGCGTTGCACCAGAAAGGAAACTCTCAGTAGCACCGGGAACTATAAATATACTAAGGGTCTGGTTAGCGACAATACCTGTTGTCTCGAGCACATTCGAATGGTGCTTTGCCTGAAATTTATTCACTGCTGCATGAATCTGATGGGCCTTGCCCAAATCTCCCACGGTAGTGGGTCCGGCTGATCTGGACACTCTATTCCTTTCCACGGGACAGTCACGCTGGTAGTGTGGCTCCCCACACATCCAACACCCCTTCTTTGGCCTAGTAGTACTGGTACCTAAAGTAGAAGATGACGGCTCACCGGCTTGGAACCCTGGTTTGTTCTACTGAACAGGCTTAAACTACTGCTGCTACAGGCGATGCTGCTACTGATGTTGTGGTCCCCGGTAAGGTGCCTGTTGCTGAGGCGCTGGTCATCGGGGTGTAGTGAAAGTGGGTCCCCTATGGAAGCCATGATATCTTGGTGTATGTCTCGTTGGTGTCTGGTGCTACTGTGTTCGAGATGAAACCTACCCTGCTGGTCTCACTGAAGTCCTGGTCTGACCCCCAATGATAGGATCCTCCTCTGCTATGAGGGCCTTGGGGCATCAAAATCCTAACCTTTGCATGTAGGTTGTCGTTAAGGCCGAACATGAACCTGTTGACCTTAAGTTTCTTTGTGTTAAGGTGTGAAGCATATTAGAGCAGCTCCATAAAATGGGCCTCGTACTCGGGCACCGCACAACCTCCCTATTATAAAGTGTTGAACTCATTGAGTTGACGCTCAATGAATTCCTCTGAAAGGTACCTCTCTCAGAACCGTTCCTTGAATAGTTCCCATGACACGTCTTCGACGACCATGTTTAGCTGCAGTAGGAGCATCTTCCACCATAGAAGAGCACTCCCCTTCAGTTGAAAGACCGCCATGCAGAACTTCATGTTGGAGGTATAATTGCAAAGTGTGAAGCACATCGCCATGTTCTCCAACCATGCCTCGGCGGCTGCACCATCCGGGGCACCAAAGAACTCGGAAAATTTGACCTTCTCGAGTTCACAATGAATGCTACTAGTAACAGCTGGTGCGCACGGTGGAACCTCAGCAGGTGTCGACGCTCTAGCCTCATCTCTGTCCAAACGGATGATCAATGCCTCGAACATGCGCTAAAAGGATCTCATCATCCCGACTACATTGCCAACTGCTATCTGCTCCTGTCCGAGAACCTGCTCGTCTCCCTGGGGTTTAGACCCCTTCGACGTGGATGTTACTGGAGGCATCATGCCACCTCCCCTATCATCCCGTCGTCTGCCTCTACGACGTCCTCTAACCATGATTACCTACACACACACAATCAACTCGATTAGTAATAGTATAATCCAATCATGTCAACAAAAGCCATAGCGATCCCAAGTCGTGGGTTGAACCCACTCTGATACCATATGTAACGATCCTCATCGTTACGACGACAAACCTCTTATAACAAGTGCAATTTTTTTTTTTTGTGTGTGCGTGTGTCCAACGGTAACAAGACATTATACTATGCGCCGCCACATAATGACAAATCAAGATGCATGCAACTGTGATATCAAGATAAAGGTCTAAGATGCACATCAACATCTGCCAGCAATGAACAACAATCAACCAACAAAAATATAAGAATGACTGCCCTCCCATCCTACCCTGCAATGGTTAGGACCCCCAACACACATAAGCAACACTCAAGCCCAGGTTCCCATCGATTTTAACCATTTAAGGTCTCAGGGTTGGCAACTATTTTGAGGAACATGGAGGTGTCTACATCCCACCCAACTCAACAGACCAAGCCTACTAAGCTAAGGACAATCATCCCATAAACTCCACAATAAAAACATAGGTAGCTAGAACCCTTACCGTAAGCCACCAAGCACATCAACTTTACATAACCAAGTGTAACCCTTTACATATAAAAACATCGACACCCTCAATATGTAGTGCAAGCAGGGATGACTTCGTCAACATCCCAGAACCATATCGCTTATGCGAGTAGTCGAAAGGCGAAGGAGTGAACTAAATTGTATATCAAATGATTTCTTTTCAATCAACTCTAGTAAACAATACCTCCTAATATTTTGAACAATCACCACTAGAATTTAACTTAAACAATATCCCCATTATATTAAAACAATACCCAAAGTATGTTAAACAAAATCCAATTGATATTAGGATGATATTCAATTAGGATTAAATCAATACTCAATTTATATTAAAACATTATTCAACTTATATTAGAATGATATCCGATTTATATTAAAAACAATACTCAATGTATATAAGCCATATCCAAGATATATTGCAACGATACCCAAAATTCAGTAAAACAAATTTGAATTATGTTATAATAATGCCCACAAAACAACCTGAAAACAATACCCAAACTATAAGTTAGATTTGTTAGATTTAAAAGATTCGCAACTAATTTACGAACCATTGTGGTTCTATAATGAACTAAAGGTCTAAATTCTAACTGTCATAGATGCTTATGAATTAAAAAAAAACTAATTGAAGGGAGAACTGAATTGCTAGATAAAAATTTCGAGGAGCTGTGGAAGCATGGGTTAATATTCAATTTAGAAAATCTATACTAATGCATTTTTTTTTATTACTACAGCCTTACCCCTGTCGTTACATTCTTCCACTATACCAAACAACCTTCGATTGGGAGTCTAAAAAATCGATCATTACCATCACATGGACCATTTAACATCTCTAACCACTGATTGATATCAACTGTTAATATAAAAGATTTTAATAAGATTCGTTCATAACCTGCGGTCCATGTCACGGCCAATCAGTTGAGGCTATCTTTTGATCAGCCGTAAAATCCTCTGTGTAAACAATCTCTACCTGGTGCTGGCCGTAAGGCATTCTAATTAAACACCATGGGAAAGGCAGGCTATTAATGGATGAAATCGCTGTTCCTAAAATACTGCAACGGTGTTGACAGTTTAAGCTCGTGACCTAACAAAATTAAACAATTATCATTTAAAAGAAAGGGTGGGTCTGCCCACGCTACCATACATCAATTACTGTCCAAAATGGTGGCAGGCTTAACCTTTAAGGTGCTGCCAGATTCCACGGGAGGGGTTTTGCTGCCAGCACCCAATCAATGTTCACATTTATCACAAGGCCACCACGCATCTAGGGAATCCCACCTAAATGAGAAGATTCAGAAAAGGATTGAACCAAACAGATTTTATAAAGTTTTCTGACTGCCATTAAGTGGACAGGAAGGTAGACAATCGTCTAGAATAAATTAAAAAGGGGCGCCATTCGCATACCTGAAGGACTACCACTGCGCACTGCTAGTGCTTAGGGCACCTTCTAAATAAAGACAAGGAGCAAATTAAAAGACCTACAGGAAAGGGGAGACATGATGCAATGTCTTGATTTGATAGTCAGGATAGCATACACTTGCCGCCATTAATTGGTTGAGCTGTAAGAGTAGGGTTTTAGCAATGGTGGAGACTAAAAAAATTAAAGAAAGGTAAGGCAATCACCCAAGGAAACAAGGCTACCAGAAAATGATGTGGAAATCATGACCCACTAGAGAGACTCCCATTAAACGCCTGAGTACCCAACCGAGTTCAGAGTGTTAACCTCCATCGTGTTCAATGTATGCAGAGTGGTGAATGGTCGGCTAGTAAGAATACCTTAAGGTTGCCCGGTACTAAAGGTGAAAGGGAGCTGTCTTGTGAGATCTACGTAGTCAAGCATGCATCTTGCTGGGTTCAAATACACCGTTAGCCGAAACAAAGTGCGAGGAGACTCGAGATTCTAAGTGAAAGCTGGAAGAGATATCATGTAACAAGAACGAAGGCATAAACCATTGTTCAAATGGCATTCGTCTCCACTAAAAACGTAGGCAGAAGGCACTGAGTTAAGCTGCCATTACCCAAGAGCACAGGAACAAGTTTTCTCAAACCAAAATCACGGTAACAAATTACCCAACATCAATTCCAGAAACCAATCACAATACCCCTTTACAACACGAAAGTGCCAGGGGGAGATTCTTTAGTAATGGAACTACAAGGCAGATTGTCAGAATGAACATTTACAATGAAGGTGCCAGTGATGAGATTGGGTCAAACAAATTTTCTGAACCATTCGTACAATGAAATGCCAGAACAAGGATGAAATGCCAAAACAATTTCCCCATTACACCCATCAAGGAACGAATTCAAATTTTTCTTTATCTATTTAAAAAAAGAGGTAAATAACTTTATTTACAGAGGTAAGTAACAGTAGTAAATTTTTTTTTTTATTATCTCGCAAATAACGAAGGTAAGTAACTTTATTAATAGAGGTAAAAATTTTATTATCTGAGTTTCTTCAATAACTTATTAGTTGTAATTCATAACCAAGAAACCTATAGAATATAAATCTGTACATGATTTGCAACAATAATGTTGTATCGCATGAGAAATTTTAAATAAAAACCACAGTTACAACAGTCACAATTGTAACCACCGAGTAAATAAATAAAAATAGCCAAACAATCCATTTACCCCGATATACTGATCCCAGCATAAGTCTTAATGCATTCTAATCTACTAAAATACGAATCATACCATTTCCTTATCGCCCACCTCGAATGACGTCCGCACGCTTCATGCCGCTCCCGCTCGCCAACCGTCGAGACTACACCAGTACCTCCCAGCCAACGCTAGGGGTACTTTTCTTCCCCCTTAGCTCCCCGAGCCACAAAGGGGCCACACACTATCTAGATGGTACGTCTAGCTCCCAGCTCGCCTCGCAAGGACGAGCTACCACTCCTCTCCGAGCTGGGAAATCCCAACTCCCCACAAGTAAATCAGTCAAGTCACTAATCCGACAGCGTAACATTATGATAGCAGTCGATCCCTTACTTCCTCCTCCTTCCTCTCTTTTATAGAGTTATATAAATTCCAAACTTTCCCTAAATATCATTTAATTTAAGTTTTAATAAAAAAAATTCTAATAATTCTCCTTCGTACAAGTGTCGTCCATCCCCCACTTTCCTCCAATAATTATTTTCTTTAAATTAATAATTGTCTCAATTCCCTCACCCACCTAGAGTTACTCCTAAATTTACTCCTAGGTGTCCCTAGATGCCCTTACAGTTTTTAAATACTTTCCCTAAAATTAAGTTGCTAATTTAGTTCAATTTAGAAGGTTCTTAATTGAAAATTCTTTACTAAGTTGACCTTGCTTTTTACCATAAGTTCCCCTCTTTCCCTTATTATGTTACCTCCATTCCCTAATTTCCTAAATTTTATATCTCCTTCTTTCCCCTTTTTATTAGAGCCAAAATGCCAGTTGCGCAATTTACCCTCTTTTCCTTTTATTATTAATTTATATCTTTTTACACTTTCACAAGTTAAATAATTAATTTATTCTTTACCTTTGATATCCACAGATTTTATTTAAGTTCTTACTTTCTTAATTTTACTAAAAAATTATAAAGTCCACAATTATTGCTTAAGTGGTTTTTAGTTTAATTTTGTTATTTTTTTTTTTTTGGAGAGAGATTTTCTTAAGGGTAGACAAAATTTTACTCCTAGCGAAGCTTTAGACACAGGACTTAGATTTTGAACTAGGTGACATTTTAATTACGGAAGTTGTTTTAAGATTTCTTAATGAGATATTTGTCTTAGGGCCATCTAGGTTTGTTCTTTTAACATCATCAACGTGACGTGCCCTTCAGGACACACTACGTACTCCAAGGGTGCCACTTGCCTCTTTTGTTTCTTTTGCATGATGTGCCCTTCAGGATGCACCACGTGCTCCAAGGGTACCACTCGCCTCTTTGTTTCTTTTGCACGACATGCCCTTCAGGATGCACCACATGCTCCAAGGATGCCACTCTCCTCTTGACTGATATGTAGACATCAATAACCCCTGGAGTCAACACTCCACTAGGTGAACTTGTGGGAGACTAAGGGCTTCTAAGGAATAAGGCCCTCGCCTTACTGTGCACCCCTTAGAATCATCGTGAGCGATTGTCGCAGTCTGCCCTCAAGGCATCATGGTTTCTCTCGAACTAGGTAATCGTTAACCTACAGTTCGAGCCATGACGAGAGTACTAGTAGGTTGTGGCAGGGCTGTTGTCCACACCTCTCTCTCAACCTCTCTGGTAGTCATGTGTGACCCCTTTACTCCATATGTGAGTCTGGTTGGCAAGCTATCGTTAGCCTGCATCATCAACAGTCATGTTAGACATGTCCACATCATATCATCTAATCAAAGGTACTAAAATCACAGTAAAACAATCAAACCCCAATAGCACACTCCCTGACTCGATCCAGAGTCCAACGGTTCCGTTGATGCCTCTGCATCCTCAAGGTCCAAAATCCTGCACACTCAGTAAAACTGAGTCAATAGAACCTGTCTATGTCAATGCAGTAAAACATCATGCCATCTATCATAACACATCATAATCAAGGAATTTTTTTTTAATATCATAATAGTTCAGATCACTTGCAAGCAAGTGTCCTCAAAAAATAAGTTTTCTCAGTGAGCCAGAGCGGGATGTTACAACCTCCACGTATATCAACTTGTCCATACAACAAACAAGAAAAATTACCACAAACTTAACATAACAATAATTCTTTAGAACCCTTATACAAACTTGGTCAGCTCTCGAACCTAGAAATTCAATTAGACAGTTACAGAGTATTATTTCTTAAGAATGAGCATGGTTTAGATCCCTTTCAAATTATAACGACATCACTTCAATCATACCAGTGGTCACGACATAGCAAAGAAACCGTAAATAATTTTAAGGAATGACCGACTTTATTGAGTCAACAACAATACATGTGTTACCTTTAAGGTTCGAGTTCGAAGCCCTGAGTCTGAGTAATATGTGGGTTAATTGGGTCGATGCATAATAGAATTTCTTCCCTGGATATTATAAAGTACCTTCTCTCTGTAGAAAAATACAAGCGTATAGTTGAGATGCAAAATAATTTACAATGTCTATTTTAATGGGAATGATCGACCTAGACAAAGAGGTGATAGGTAACAATTTTACCTTACCTACAAAGTCTTATAGAGAGTCACCTACGTTTGACTTCAAATATTGACACCGACTTAGGTGTAACCTTATTCTTGGTTGTGAGGCTACAATATCTGTAATAAGAAGCAGATAATTTAAAATTAACAATAGAATATTAGAGAAGATCCTTCTAAAACAAATAAAAATAGACTAAACCCTTTATACTTACCCAGAAGTTTACGAAGAGATATTGCCAAACAAAGAGAGGGTTGTTGGTTGACACATCCCCTGAAGATAATAAAGTAATCACAATTTTGAAAACGAAACCCTTCCGTGATATAACCTAGTTTGCAAACAAAATGATAAAATGCATATGGTTAACAATATTAAAATTAGAGTCGAGTGCATATAAATACAAGTGCGAATTCCTGTAAGGAATGGATGAATCAAACTCAACAATAAAATACAAATGCCCATGCATACAACCAATAACAATTCCAATATAGTAATAAGTATCTTTAAACACTCACCATTAATACATAATGTGCAAATCAGTTGAACTTTGGAGTTGGGATAAGAAGAAACTCCTCTTTGAGACTCTTGTTACACCTGTTATTCTTTATGGATGTGAAGTATGGGGCTGTAGTATCTCTCGTGAATCCT
>JZKD02S1842716.1:57502-71861 GCA_000966675.3 Picea glauca
CATGCTATGTGACATTAATGCTAAGAGTTATAAGCAATTTGAAAAAACATGGTTTAAACAATAGTGAATAGTATTACTGTGACCTACCTTTGGGCTAATCTTATGGCAAACTATTTAACAATTATGGTGATTTGCTTTCACCTAATAGGACTGATTGATAAAATATTCACAACTGAGTAGGTATGTTACCTTTGAGCATCCATACTGGCCTCAATTGTGAATATCTATCAATCATCCTACTCTAACTAAATAATCTTCAAAAATTTGGTGCACCTTTGGGCCAACCTAATATTTTTGTGACTAAATAATTGCGATTTGCAGAGTTATCATTTTAATACCAGGGGAAACAAGTACTAAATTTCAGTAATTTGACTTAATATCTACGAGTCTTTCCGATTGGACCACTTTGGTGGCTACCAAACCGTATCTTAATACAGACCTTAAATCAATGTAACGACTCTGCATATTGATTCAAATAACAATGTGTTTAAACAGAGTGACAGAAAACAGAGTGACACAATTTACCACTTATAGTATTTGATAATTACAGTCAATCTCTGTGTGCTCACGCTGGAGACCAATCAACGACATGAGATGATAAAGTTTACAGCATATCAGACGGTCACAGTATGGTAAAAAACAGTGAACACTTAAATATATATAAATCAAGCTATATACAACATAAAAACAAAATGATGAAAATATCAGATTGTAAATCATTGTTAGTATATCTTCTTTCTCTGTCCAGCAACCAACAATAACAATTAGTAGTGTACAAGGTAAAATATCACTCTAACACTGACGGACGATTTGACCTGTCACCATATGCCTGGGTTTGTCACTCTCTCCTTAGAAGCCTTGCATTACCTTGTGTGAATGAAGGTATACGAGGTGATCGGGTTACCAAGAGCCTTGTCATGGTTCGGGTTCACGGCTAGTGAAAGGTTTGTCCGGGCTTGGAAGGGTGGGCACAGGCAGTCACTCACTTTCTTTCAGGAGGAGTCTTTCTAGTGGGAGATCACCACTCTCCGGCCCAGCCAGGAAAACTTTCCATTTCTTTATAAACCCTTAACATAAATAACAAGCTCAACCATAAAACTGAACCTTGTGAGGACCAGCATATGAACGAAAATATGACAGATGAGATTTCGGAAGTAATATTTGTGCAAACATGGTGACACTAAAATATATATGCATTCAGAAAGTTCTCCACGCAGGCTCTGATACCAATGTTAGAAGTTTTTCATAAACTAAATGTCTCTTTGTTAGGACATAGAACTTTCAGTTTTAAACCTGGTCTATATTGCAGCGGAATTTAGTTGCATTCATACCTAGATCCATTTGATAATCGAACACTCTGCTCCTCTTGCTGCGAGCTCACTTGCTCAGAATGGAAATCCAGTGCACAGAACCCTCTGCTGAAACCCTCTGCACAGACTGGAAATCGATTTCTCTCTCATAACCTACTGCCAAACACACCTTTAGATCGATATTGATGGGTATTATTGAAGTTTCTATTATAGGCAGAGAGAGGACCGGTTTCCCCAAGACGGTTATTCTCCACCTGTCCATCAGAGTAGGAGATTCGACCATTCCGTTACCAAGACGACAGTTTTCGTAACTGTTTCTTCATATGAGTCATTTAAACACTAAATTTACGAAATTAGTCTTACAAGAACATAATCGTTGAGATTATAATCTAACTGAACATCATTCAATTTGTATTTATCGAGATAACTTCTTAGTGATTAGAATTGATAAAATCGCCACTTAAGTTTACATTATTCCAATGATCATCTGATACATTTAACAACGAAATTTTTAAGTAATCCTTCCTTAATCAATACTAATTCAATCTATATACAATTTCGACAAATACAAACATAAATTCTAACAAAACTAAAATCTTAATACTGGAACCTGAAGAAATGGTGTGAGAATTTGATCTTCAACTTGCAACAACTTACACAAAGATCCTCTCTCTACCTGCTAATCAAGAGACTTTACTGGTACCTCCAAGCCAATGCTAAGCATACTTTTCTTTTCCTTAGCCCTCCAAGCCACAAAGGGGCCAAGCAAAAAAAACAAAACACTATAGATCTCAAGCTTTCCTCACAAGGAATAGCTTCGAGTCCTTCTCAAGATTAAAATCCCAACTCTCACAAGTAAAAAACAGTTCAACCAAATTTTGACAGCATAATAGTATAATGAAAAGTCACATCCATTTCCCTTCTACACTATTTATTTTATAACATAGTTGTCAATGACACTTGTCCTCATGCACAACTAATTCATTTTTATTAATTAAATTAAATTATTATTCCCCCAACACATCTGTCACTCTCTCCCAAAGTTGCAGATATATTTACCCTTTTTTTTATTTAAAAAAATATTTTCCCTGACATTCCTCAATGTGTTCCTATTTTCGCTCTTAGTTGTCCCTTTTTCCCTCAAATTATCATTTAATGAGTGTCCCTAACTACATCTTAGTTAGAGTTAGATTATGAGTCTTATTTTAGTTAGACTTAGTGGTAGTTTGACTTACGATGCTATTCTATGTGTACACCTATTCTCTCTTGTTTTATTTCTTTCTATTTTTAAAAACCTTTTTATTAATTTCACGCACACATGCTCAGTTTTATACAACCTTTGAATTTTTAAATCCCTATTTTCTAGAGTTTGATTATATGTCAAATCTTTTAACTTATGTCATAGTTCATTTAGTCCTTTATTTAAATTTGGACTTAGACTTAGTCTTAGACATAGGCTTAGACTCTTGTTAGGATTTTTAATTTTTAATTTACGGTTTAATTAATTATTTTATTTTAACAAGGTCTAACCATTTTAATGTTTTCTAGGTTGCCTAGATTTATTGAATCATGTTTTAATTACACGATGTTCCCTTCAAGATGCACCTTCGTGCTCTAAGGGTGTCACTCGCCTTTGATTGGTTTTGTAGGTTTGTCTGACCCTTGACACTAGTGCATCTGGGTCAAATTTCGACGGCGCGTTCGACGTAATTGCCACTTTATATTGTCAAAAGATCGACAAACATTGGACCCCCTCAAACGTCATTTAACAGGACGTCTCTTTTTCGACGACAGAGTGTTCGTCTATATTACGACGTTCAATGACGCCACATGTCATCATGAATTTGATTGTTCAACCCCCATATAAACGTCGTAAGACCGACGTCTAGGTCATGGAAATTCTAATGTCTTGGACGTGGCAAGAGAGACATCCTGAAGGTGGAAAGAGAGACATTTTAAACATGGCAAGAGCGATGTTTCAAAGGTGGCAAGAGAGACGTTTGAAACGTGGCAAGAGAGACGTTACAAAGGTGGCAAGAGAGATGTCCTGAAGGTGGCAAGAGAGACGTTTTGAAGGTGGCAAGAGAGACGTTTCAAAGGTGGAAAGAGAGACATTTTAAATGTGGCAAGAGTGACGTTTCAAAGGTTGCAAGAGATACATCCTAAAGGTGTCAAGATAAATGTTTTGAAGGTGGCAAGAGAGACATTTCAAAGGTGGCAAGAGCGATGTTGTGGAGGTGGCAAGACCGACGGGATGAGGTATCAGCATCGACGTGGTTGCTATGGGAGTGACACTCTTGGATCCCAAAAGTTACCCATTGTCAAACTAGAGTGGACAAACCCCTCGAGCATCCTCAAGCATCTACTGTTGTGAACATCCAACCCAGGAGTAAGGATTCCAATATCTTAACCACTGCTAAGTTGTCCCGTAGAGTTTCCTGCAGTAGAATGACATTTGGCGAGCACTGTTCAACCAATATTCATAAGGACAATTTTTTATTGGGGTTTGTCAACCCCCAACAGTTGAAGGAGAGGATTTTCATGAGGTAACTCCATCCTGGGGGGGCTTTGCTCTAAGCACCCATTCAATCGAAGATTGTCTTCCTGAAGACATATCAATTCTGGCCTGATCTTTTGCCAGATATAAATGTGATTTACGACCCCTAATTTTGCCCACCGATTTTGTCTGAGTTAGTGACCCGAGTCCCTTACCCGACATGATGGGAGAAACACTCTCCACAGGATCATCTTTGATCACCGATCTACTCCTAAGGTGGTAACAAACTCTATTATCTTTAAAAGAGGAGTCAATAGAGGCCGAGGGAGTGTCGAGGGTAAAAGGTATATTGGTAGGAAGCAAAGTTTCCAGGGAGGTAGGGGAGGGGATGATAGTTGTAGAGGGAGGGGTGTTTATATCTAGTGTATAAGGTAGTTCAGTGGAGGTCAAGAGCCCAGTCAGCGAAGTAGATTCTAACTCCCCCAATTTTAAGGACGATGTGACCAGCAAAGGTTCGAAGATCGACGAGGAGGAGGAGAAGGGGCAGTGTAGGGAGGCTAGACTAGCACATGATAGAGACTCAGAAAAAACAAGTGGGGAGAAAGACTCCAAAGTAGTATGAGAAGCAACTAAGATTGACATACCCGTTAATTCGTGTTCTCATCGGAGGAGATGATCCAGGGAAGGTGAGGAGAGAGGACCGACAGCCAAAGGCACTTCCTTCCCCGAACCTTGATGGCACCCTCTGCCTGAACCCTGACCCGCCGATCGATTATCTCCAGTGTTCTACAGAACCTATCTTTTGAAGTCCCCTATGCCCTGTTGTGGTTCCACTTCTTTCATGGAGGAGAGATGGAGGAGCTTGTCCCTCTTGTCATTCGATCTTTTCCCTTGATGGATATTGGACAGTTTTCCACACCATGCCCATAGACATCGCATCTATGACACCTAAATGGGATTCCCTCGTAGTCTAGGGTTTGTACAAAATCCCCAATGGTCGATTCTATGAGAAGCTCCTGATATAAACCCTTCCGCAAATTGATTAGGACCAGTATGTGAGCCACTGTCATAAGACCAGTGACTTCAAAGGACATATTCTCCATGTCATGAGAAACATTTCTTGTTTAAAGGATCCAACTGCAAAAAATGGCATAAATGTCAGATAAAGATATCAAACTGGAGTTTCCAAATGTATTTGATTAAGCTCTCCTTTTAGACTTGAAGAAGAGAGAATCTATCAATGGTCTTTAAAATGTAAATTGGTTCTGGTGCTTAATCCAGTTCAATGCTTCAAAAACAAGATTAAAGATGGTGTTTCATAAGTCTGGAACATATATCATGTAGAGCCATACCCAAAGAGTTGCCAACTTCTCAAAATTCAGACCATTTCCGCATCCAAAACAAAGTGATTGTATGCATTACATATTAGAATAACTTTCAAGTTGCATACAAAAATGCTCTTAGTCATGTTATATCTCAGACATGTTACAAGAGTGCATACAAAAGTAGTATTAAAATGTTCCACTAAGGCTCTTATCACAAAAGTATAAATATTTGAGTAGGACAAAAGGAATAAAAACTATTACACCTTGTATAAATGCATAAAAGCATAGGAATAAAAACTATTACACTATGAGTATAAATGCATAGAAACATAGGATTCCATGAAACAATGTTAACAATTAAAACACATTAAACATTATCAATATAATGCAATATTGGGCCTTAATATCTACTTCCAATTTTATAAAGAAAAATAAAAGGAGAACAAGACAGAAGAAACAAGCAAAATCTTACAGGTCATAGGGGCAGGCCAATAGGATTGTGTAATCATCCTCTCTATAGGATGACGGTATGCATATGTCAAGCCAAATTTACAGTCCTCGTCTTCATGTAGAACTGACATTCTAGTTGGCCAGGCCTTTTAAGGAACATACTTTCCCTTTGGGTAGTGCTTGATGGCAATTGCAAAGTTGGTGGCCCCATGCCTGGGGGCCCATGTGGAAAAGGAAAAAAGGTCCAACAGCCACTGGATATGTTTGGGCATGGACTGGTAGACTAAACCCACTCCTATTTCTTCTTTCTGACCACCTGGAGATAAAATTGAACCCACCTTCCCCTGCCACAAATGAAGTAGTTTCAATTACAAAAAATGCAATGGTCTCTAAGCAATTCCCTCTCCAATTGAGACATACCCATGATAGCTTGAAAATCACAGTTATTTCTACAAGATCAAAGAAGACAAAGATGATAGTTATCTTAGTTGTTACAATTTGGATTGCATAGACTAGAGATTCAAGTATTTGCAGATTTGTAATAAAAATGTAATGTAACTAAGACATGCCATGACAATCACTACTACTCATCGTATACTATAGTCTATAACCAGGTAAAAAGTACTATTCAATAGATCTAGTCAGGCAATGCAGCATATGCAACAAATTATTTCACACAACCTCAAGAGTCAAGAATCAAAACCATTACAAAAAAAGGCACACCAAAGCAAGCTGCAAAGTTGCAAACAAATCTTAGTTGAGAACATAAAATTGGACTAGTCCAATTATCTTTACTTCAATCAACTTGATCCCTATCACCAGAAGTACCAACCTAGCAAAGTATTTCCCACTCAAAAATCTTCTCGAAGTTTCCCTCTGCGTAGTGCTTGATGGCAATTGCAAAGTTGGTGGCCCCATGCCTGGGGGCCCAGGTGGAAAAGGAAAAAAGGTCCAACAACCATTGGATATGTTTGGGCATGGACTGGTAGACTAAACCCACTCCTATTGCTTCTTTCTGACCACCTAGAGATAAAATTGAACCCACCTTCCCCTGCCACAAATGAAGTAGTTTCGATTACAAAAAATGAAATGGTCTCTAAGCAATTCCCTCTCCAATCGAGACATACCCATGACAGCTTTAAAATCACAGTTATTGCTACAAGATCAAAGAAGACAAAAATGATAGTTATCTTAGTTGTCACAATTTGGACTGCAAAGACTAGAGATTCAAGTATTTGCAGATTTCTAATAAAAATGTAATGTAACTAAGACATGCCATGACAATCACTACTACTCATCGTAAAATATAGTATATAACCAGGTACAAAGTACTACTCAATAGATATAGTCAGGCAATGTAGCATATGCAACAAATTATTTCACACGGCCTCAAGAGTCAAGAATCAAAACCATTACAAAAATAAGCACACCAAAGCAAGCTGCAAAGTTGCAAACAAATCTCAGTTGAGAACATAAAACTGGACTAGTCCAATTATATTGACTTCAATCAACTTGATCCTATCATGAGAAGTACTAACCTAGCAAAGTATTGACCTGTCTAATTTCTATGCCAAGAGAAAAAAGAAAGTTCATAACATTCCCAAGATTAACTAAAGATCAAGTAATTACGAAATAACAAAAATAGCGAACTTGTCTGAGCAACCAGAGAGGAAAAGTTTATAGGATATGTACTCCAGCTAGGAAACAACAGTTGAGAAAGGATCAATGGTGCATAACTAGAGAAACCTTATCAACAAGGACTCTGAATAGAAGACACACTTGGTATTGTCCATATTGACATTTCTACTGGGTAGGGTTAAGAAGCAAGAATTTTTGGAGAATGTACTAACTGGTTGTGGATGATGGAACTTACAAGTGGCATCATACTTGCACATTCCAGTTCTCAAATAGCATGTGCACTCCTTTACATTTTGAAGAGATATATAATAAAAAGGGGATGATTACAAGAACAATTTATCCATTTGTAACAATGCCATAGTATTATGTTATTAAATTTAAAAATAGCATGAATGATTGGGGTAAAGAAAGCTGTGGATGCCAAAATGTCAGTCCTAACCAAGCAAGCCATTGTGACAGCAGACATTTCTATTATCTAAACAACAACCTTTTGCCTCTCATCTGAACTTGCACACTTCCCTTCCCTTCAACTGTATTCCTCTCAACAACTCTTACAAATCAGTATACCAATCTTTCATATTAGTAATATGACGTGATGCACCTAAATCGATATGCCAGTCTGTTTTGTTCCCAGCGACTCCTTTATCACTAGCTGTAAAAACATCGAACTTTTTTCCTCTTCACGTTCAACTACATTCATTTGTTTCTTCCCAAACTGATCTTTGAAAGAAAACCCTTAGTTGTCTTTTTCTTCTCATCATTGTTTCCTACAAAATTCGGCCTTATGTCCCATCTTACCACAATAAAAACACTTGATATGTTTTCCAAGTTATTTAGCATTTGAAACAACACACTTGCTGCCATCTTCATACCCATCCGTATGCTTGCAAGGTTTTCCTTTGGCCTTGAATTTTGCTGCTAAGGCCATCTCTGATTCTTCATTTCCACTGCTGCTACAAAGCTGATTTTTCATCCTTCCGTTTGCAAAAGTTTGTTGCATCATCTCATCGGTCATGAGGAGCTTGATAAGCATTATAGCCTCCCGATTCTTCTCATTGTACATATTTACTTAAAACTTGCCATCATTCTTTGTTTCCAAATATTAAAAAAATTCCATTAATTTATGATACCCATCCAGCATGATATGGGATAGATTGCCCATTTTTAAACATTAAACAAACCAAACAAGTCTTAATAGAGATTTATTAATAGGGATATAACTTGAATGGGATAAGAATTGGACAGCTGACAGAATTGAATATATGCTTGTTTTTATTCTAAAAGGTTTTCAGATTTATCAATAGAATTATTGCAAGACCTATATTGATATGAAATGTGCAGAAGGGACAGTAACAAAGCAGAGAATTGCAGTAGATCAGGTGCAAGTTCGAGGCCCAGCAATGAATGACTTGCCTGTTCACAATTTTTCGTGTACTTTACTATAATGTTATATGATCTTTTAACCCAGTATTTATGAACTGGAAAATAGGGCCCCTAAAGACGGAAAGAAAGATGCATGAAAGAACAAAGAAAGTAGAAGCATTCTTCCAAATTGACACCTGGCATAGCTTCAAAGATTATTGGCCAAAGCGAATAAGTTATAAGTCGTTGCTCTGTTTACAATTGTATTGGATGCCTAAAAATTGAAGAACGAACCCTAATGGGCCTTGTATCTGACAAGAATTTTCTAATGTTCATTTGACGTAATGAGGGCTTGGCCAGCTGCAACAGACATGGATGGGGTAGACTAGGACAGCTGTTCCAGTCAAGATTTGCAAAGACAAACATGGTGGAAGGAAAGTTGGGATTGAGTCAGAAAGTGGGTGTGCCAATGTGAGCAGACCATGCTGGATAAAGGTGTAGATTCGCAAGCAGACCTGACAACGAATGAGGCTTAGTATGTACTCTTTGAAAGAATGTATAATGCATCCCTTTTAGTAATAAAACTATGAAGTTTTTCTATAAGAAATTCACCCAGATGGGAGTAATTTTTTTGTTAGTGCTATTTGCAGGCACATTCTGTGCTTTCAAGTACATACAAAAGTCCAACGGGAAATATGCTTAAGATTGCTATCGGCAATTACATCCTGTGTTTCAAAAACAAATGAGAAAGATCAAAATAGAAGTACCCTCTCAAACTGATGAAGAACGTAGCTTAAAAGCTTACGAGCAAAACATAATAGGTTAGTTTTTTTTGCTCTGTTTCAAAATTGCAACAGATACTTAAAAATTTAAAGGAAGAACCCAAATGGGTATAATTTACTTCTTTTCTGCGATTTACAGTCAAATACTCTGCATTTAAAAAACATACGAAAATCCAACTCGTAACATGTCTTTAGATTACTATGTGCAAGTGCATCTTGTGTCAAAAATGACAAAAATATTCAAAATAGAAGCAGTCTCAAATTGAAGCCTGCCATTGCTCCAAAAACAATTAGATTAGCCATTTTTTGCTTTGTTTAGAATTGCAGTAAATGCTTGAAATTTTAAGGAAGAACCCAAATGGGTATAACTTTCTCTGTTACTGCTATTTACAATAACATTCTGTGCTTTGAAAAACACATACAAGAAACCAACTAGGTATATGCTTTTATCCTGGTATTTGCAATTACATCAGGTCTCTTCAAAAATCATGAAAACACTCAATCGAAATATTATGGACCAAATCTGGTATAATGTTCTGGGTTACTTCAGTAACTATATTTACATTTTATGCTTGAACACTTGAGGAAGAACCCAAACGGGAATAATGTTCTTTTCTACCTGCTTTTACCACATCCTTTGCTATATGCTTTTATACTGTTCTTTCCAAACATATTGTGTGTTTTCAAAAAAATGAAAAACTCAACAAAAGACATTATGAACCCAAATGGGTATATTGTTCTTAGTTACCGCTGAAACTCTATTTGCATTAGATGCTTAAACACTTAAGGAAGAACCCAAAATGGGTATAATGTTTATTTGTTAATGTTGTTTACAATGGCATCTTGTGCTTTCAAAAAAACAACTAGGAATATACTTTTAGTCCGATATTTGCAATTACAGCCTGTGTTTTCAAAAGATTTCAAAAGCAATATGCATTGATCGGTCTAATTTCTTTAACAAGGGAAAAAGTAAAAATGAAAGGAAATCAACCAAACTGTACATCTATTTGAACATTTCTAAAAACCTCAAAGAAAAATAAACTTTCACTAACCTGTGAATGTCCGCAGAAAAGATTAATCTATTAATTGTAGTGAATATTGCGTGAAAAATATCATCGTTTCTTCAAGAATATTGTTGTCTGAGTTGAATGGATCCAATAATGAAGCAGTGCGTGCCTTTCGGCTGAACGCAAAGGCATACATGGGAAAGGGCATACATGGGAAGGAGAGATCTAGAGATACAAAACAACAGGTTGGCCCTAACATCAGCTGCAATTTGAACCATTCCATTTGATTTCAGACATACTCCGATAAATCCTCATCTACTTCCTGTTAAACATAATGTAACCACAATAGTTTGACTGTACACTGCCAGCTTTCCTGGCCAGTTGTACTTTCTATTCTTGATTTGCTTGAGCCTATTTAGCTCAGATATTTCCCATTGCATTGTAATCTCTTCAGTTGTTCTTACATTCTAATATACTGTTTTCTGTTCTATTCTTTCTCTCTACATTTCTTGCTTCACAATTTATCATGGTATCAGAGCTTCAGTAGTAAGCCTCTTCACACAGTCCGGAGAGCAACACGATCCTCACAGCGCAGAGCTTCATGGATCTCGAGAAGCATTTGACACAGACTTTTCACAAGGCTTGGAGAGTTGTCTGTAATACTCTCAAAAGATCAACGTAGGAAGCTTGCAGAGGAAGCAGAGCGTACAACGCTTGAAAGATTGAGGAAGAAGAGAACGCAGAAGAAGAAACAGTAAAGATTCTTGTAATCTTTTCAAGAATCATCAAAATTTACGAAGAAGAGCTGCAGGATGGATGCACATTTAAAGAACTCGAAGAATTCATTAAAAATCTTTAAAGATTGCTGCAGAAGGCAACATCGTTTAAAGTTTTTCGAAATTCGCTCAAATCTATCAAAGATTGTAGCAGAGAACGAAGAACTCGTGAAATTCTTTCAAATATTTGAAAGATTCAAGAATCTTTCTTCCACAGGAGTAAAGAATGCGTCTCAGGTGCAAAGATCAGCCACTGAGGCCGTAAGATTTGTCCTGAGAACGGATCTGAAGTGGGAAACCAGTTCAGAAGGGACGAGGAGAGCACGGAAAAGGCGAAAGAGTTTCAGCTATTAGATCTTGCACGGAGGCCCGACAGCCGTTGGATCCGCAAGAAAGTGCACGAGGTTTAATCCTCTGCAACGCCTAGGAATTTTTTACCTGTGAAGTCCCGACATCATCTGGACCGTCCATCAAGAGACACGTGGCAAGATCGTGACACTTCGCTGATTCGCACGGTGTAAAGGCTAGAAGACTGTCGTGAGAATTCGAGAATCGCAAAATTTCGAGTCATTATGGACCATTGGATCACAAAAGATCGTGAGCCATTGATCTTATCCCATCACAAAATCGGGGATCAGGAGTTGGACGAGAAAAGGAGATTGCACTCCAAAAACTCCGATACGCGATATCGCAAAATCCCGAGAGGACTTGTGAGCCATCCATCTCAGAGGACAGGTGGCAGCAGATCCAAGTGCCATCAAATCAGCGTATTGGAGTTCACGGTTTTGAAATACCGTCGCAACAAAAGTTATAAACTCGCAAAATCACAATTCACGAAATAGCGATAAGATCACAGCCATCCATTTGACCGGACACGTGGCAGACATCGAGGAAACCGTCGGCGTTTCGGCATCCGGGGCTTCAAGTTGACAGAGAAGTTGTGTCAACAGAGCATCGCAAGTCGTTATATCCTGAGGTTGAATCATGACCATCCATCTTGTGGGGACATGTGGCGTAAATCCAAGGACTCAGAAAAGTCCTGAAATAGGAGAGTCCATCAGCACATCGGGATTCGGCGTTCCGCGAATCTTGAGAACAAGAAGCACGAGCATTTTGGAACTGCAAAGTCCGAAATCCCGACAGGAGGGAAGCTTCGTTTTGGGGCCCAGCTGTTGTCATCTCGTCAAAATGAGGGATCGGGAATCTCCACCGGGAAACCCCCGAAGCAGACTTGAGCCGTCCATCTGTTGGGACACGTGGCAGAGATCAAAGGAATCGAGAAATTTTCCAAAAGGAAAGCGCCATCGGTAAATCGGAGATCAAGGAATCGAGGAGTCAGAAGAGCTCGTCATCAGGGTTCAAAAAGTCCCGATTCGTGATATCCCGATAAGATCTGGACCGTCAGATCACAGGAAGATCTCGACCGTTGATTTGTCCAAAAGCAAATTTTGCATTTCGAAAATCTGAAAGGCAAAAAACTCAAAAATCCCGTAGTGCTTTAACATCAAGGCGTGTGGTCACATTGCACGGTGACTAAGGCCAATTCAAGGCCGATAAGCTCTTTTCGGCCATCGAAAAATCGACGTTTCGGCGATCGGAGGTAAATACGAAATTTCCCTCTATTCTTTCTGCAAATTTTTTTTATGGTGTCGTCTAGCAATTTAGGACCAACTCAGGGTCCGATTCTTCTTGAAAAGATTTACAAGTTTTGGTCTCTTCGGATGAGATCATTCTTACAAGCACAAGAGTGTTGGGAACCAGTGGATCTTGGATATGTGGAACCAGATCCAACAACCCTATCTGCCATGACAAATCCACAACGAATTGTTTAGGCAACACTAAGGAACAAAAAAAATAAAGCGAAATTCTGGATTCAAACTTCTGTGGATGACTCGATTTTCTCAAAAATCACAGGCGCTGGTACTTCAAAACAGGCCTGGGACATCCTTAAATCTTCCTACCAAGGAAATTATAGGGTCAAAACAGTTAAACTGCAGACCTTGTAGACGCAATTCAAGACTCTAAGGATGTCAGAGTCCAAAAATGTGGATCAGTTCATGACCATAGTCATGGGCATCATGAACCAGATCAGATTGATTGGTGAAACCATCACTAATCAACGAATTGTTGAGAAAATTCTCAGAAGTTTACCAAAGAAATTCGAAATGGTTGTTACATCAATCCTTGAATCCATGGATCTGTCAAGTTTTTCAACAGATGAACTAATTGGTTCTCTGGTGACACATGAAACCGGAGTGCATCTCACAGATGAGTCAATCTCCAATGCTTTCAAAACTCAATTTTCCTTCAGCAGAGGGAGAGGCAAAGGAAGAAGCAGAGGTCACCAAGGAAGAGGGAGCAATCAAAGTAACCCTCACTCCAATGGAGGTAACAGAGAACAATATCCAAATCAAAATTTCCAAGGTCAAAGACATCAACAACATCATCAACATCGGAATTTCCAGCCTCAAAGAGGCAGAGGGAGAAGATCAAATGACAAAACAAGCATATAATGCTATTACTGCAAGAAATATGAGCACTATGAATCTGAATGCAGGAAGAAGCATGAAGATCAACTCTCAGGCAGAGCACATGTGTCAAATCACACAGGAGAAAACTCAGGAGGTATGTTTCTTTCGTGTCACAACACTGAACAACAACCTTAAGATCTCTGGTTGCTGGACAGTGGATGCAACAATCACATGAAAGGTAACAAAGAATTAATTTCATGCATTGATTCTTCAATCTCATCTAATATTACACTTGGAAATGATTACTTAGTCAAAGTTCAAGGAAAAGGAACTGTTCCTATTCTTACCAAACAGAATGTAAACAAAGACATAAACAATGTCTATCATGTTCCAGATCTGAAACACAATTTGTTAATTGTAGGAAAACTCATTGAACATGGCTATAAGGTACTTTTTGAGGGAGCATCTTGAAAAATATATGACAAATACCCCAGCAGAAAAATGATTTCTGAAATCCATATGACTCCAAATAGGATGTTTCCCCTTACCCTCAGAACTGCAAATCTGATTCAACCATATGCACAAAGTGCATCAACCCTAAATGAAACAATGGTTTGGCATACAATATTTGGACATCTACCATTTCAGAGTCTAAGTCTTCTTCAAAAAAACTCCATGGTCAAAGGTCTACCTATCTTTAAAGAGAAAATTCCCCCATGTGAGTCTTGCATACTTGGAAAA
>JZKD02S1842716.1:101257-131165 GCA_000966675.3 Picea glauca
TCATAGATTAATGACTTACACTATGCAGTTAATCCTGAAAATGATATCTAATATGTTGCATTGCAGAAGCCCCTCTATGTTTAAATAATAAGAGTGAAGGGAGCTCTATCTGGATAGTTCATAAGGCACAATACTTGCTAAGGTTTTGCAAATGGGGCAGTAAGCTAAGTGGGATTGATTGTGGGGAAAACTCCACAGTTAAGCACGCTTGAGCTAGAGGCATCTTGGGATGGGTGACCACATAGGAAGTCCTGGTTACCGGGTGCAAGCCCCAGAAGTGATGATTGATGCTATGCAATTCATTTCGTTGGTTTCAATCTCATTTTTTCACCCCTGTGAGCATCACCCGATGCAATGAGTGCTAAGTGGACTATTTAAATCATGAGAATTATTGGTCAATTGCGACTAATACTCAAGGATATGGGTCACAGATTAATGAGTTACACTACGCAGTTAATCCTGAAAATGATATTTAATATGTTTCACTGCAAAAGCCCCTCTATGTTTAAATAATAAGAGTGAAGGGAGCTCTATCTGGATAGTTCATAAGGCACAATACTTGTTAAGGTTTTGCAAATGGGGTAGCAAGCTAAGTGGGCTTGATTGTGGGGAAAACTCCACAGTTAAGCGTGCTTGAGCCAAAGGCGTCTTGGGATGGGTAGGTTTTGCAAATGGGGTAGCAAGCTAAGTGGGCTTGATTGTGGGGAAAACTCCACAGTTAAGCGTGCTTGAGCCAAAGGCGTCTTGGGATGGGTGACCACCTGGGAAGTCCTAGTTACCGGGTGCAAGCCACAAAAGTGATATTCAGATTTCTAAATATGCATCTTTGTAGTGTATGGTATATTTTTTAAATATAATATATAAATTTAAATTAAACACCTAAAATTTCTAAAAAAATATATTGAGTAACTATCTTGGAAAGGATGGACAATTTTTTTTATATATAAATCTGTACAATTTACCTTTCTCATTTCATTTTTTTTCTTTGATATAGTAAGCATTTTATAATTCTTTTCTACTGATATGGAGATTGGAGGTTTAGTAGCAAAAAAAATCTGCCACAATTAAGGTGCAGCCAAACTCATCCTTCTCACACATCTTTTTTCTCACCCGTTACTAGGGTTTCAGCAAAGCTGATCAACGTTCTGAAGGTCGAGTGTATCATTCCTTATAACTGCTGGCTCAATAAGCGTTCAACTGAGTTAAAGGTGCTGGTATTTAATATATTTCTAAAACTTCGTATTTTATTTTTTTAATAAATTTTCTATATTTTGTGATTGGAGTGAATATTTATGGAAAAATTAATGTATCAAATCATGATATTTCAACGTTCAATTGAATTAGAGGTGTCACCAAACTCCGAGCGGTTACAAAACTGTGTCCTCAATATTCTATTTTGGAATAAATAAGTTATTTTGGAAAATATAAATGTGTTTTTTGAATTTTTATTTTATAATTTTTTTATAAAAAAAATAAACCTTTTAATCTATTTAAAGTTGTTTTAATCATCACTAGTAAAGTACTCCATTACTCAGTCTGCCTTTGAACCCCTCGATTCATGACGCCGCAGTAAAGGGCAAATTGACAAGCGAATTGATCCATGTTAAATGT
Source organism: Picea glauca (assembly GCA_000966675.3). Taxonomy (NCBI): domain Eukaryota; kingdom Viridiplantae; phylum Streptophyta; class Pinopsida; order Pinales; family Pinaceae; genus Picea; species Picea glauca. The sequence continues at coordinate 102,869 of JZKD02S1842716.1, forward strand.
ATGGCCTCTAAATTTCGGCTAGGAGGAAGCTAAGGCCAAACATACATCGTCTATATAAGTTGTACTCACGTCACCCAATCAATATCAAGGCAGTCCATCCATAGCGGGTTCTATTTACCAGAGGTATGACCTTACCAAACCCAAAAAGTACCTGATTGACTTCTGACCGTAGAGAGATGTAGCCAGATCATTAGTCATTGCATGGGTATATTAATGCACTAGTTTTATTTACTTGATTTTCAATAATAATGAGGAAATTGTTTTTATTATAATTTAGTTGAAGGTCAGGGGAAATTGTTTTTTAATTCAATAAATATTTATTATTATTAAATAATTATTGAAATCATTTATTAACAGATTGGTATTTTTTAAGAAAACATTTATTAATATAAATTAATCTATTTAAAACCACAATTTTAATTTTTAAAATTTCATTAACTAATATCTGTGTTAAAAATGAATTGATTAATTGTAATGTTCCATAAAATTCTAATCTATCAAATTTAAAATAAGATATTTAAAATTATTTTTATTTTTCCATTTTAAATTGAAGTTTGAATATATTTTTTAAATTGTTATGAAATCCACATGCATTAAAGGTTAAATGACTTTGAGCAATTTATTTAAAAGCATGGTTTTTTCATTGAACAACAAAAACAAATCAATCAATATTGATTTATTTATTAAATTATTATTTTAATATAAATATTATTTTTTTACATTTTTGTTTTTTGTTTTACAAATTCAAAATTGCAAATGGAGGATTATAACCCCATTCAACATTGGGCATACCTTCAACACCAATTAAATACATTGTCTCAAATACTTAGAAACATACTCCCTACTGAAGACAATTATGAAAACATAATCCATATGCATAATAGTTTGCAATCACTTCTACAATGCAAAAAAAACTTTGATCCAGATCAGCCTAGGATGTTCCAACTAATCACTAAGGCCATGAGAGAGAACATATGTTGCGATACACAATTTTGGGAGTTGCAGGAATGAGAGTTTGGACGAGAGAATCTATGGGAGTATTTCCCTTATTATGCTTTTAAAGCTAGGATTCGAGGATATAGAGTTACTAGGTGTGCGCATCCCCAAATTGTTGTTGCTATTTACCCTAGGTTTATTTGTGCCCAAGGTCATCTTCCAAATAATGATGAGATTCCAATGTATTTTTCTTTAATGTCGCTTATAGAATTTCATTTTGGAGTTTCAATGGACTACACTAGCACTCCATCCCATGGTGGCCAGGGTTTAGATTGCTTAAGAGATCAGGTCCCCTAAGAGATCGCCCATAGTTTCATCCTAGACGGTGCACTTGCAAACCCCAGAGCATTATGTGGTGATAATCCACATACATATGTTGATGTTGCACATGTTGAGGCAGATGCAATGATTAGATCAATTTGTGAGGGAGTTTCTAAGAACATTCTAGTTACCATACATAAACTAAATGATTTTATTACAAATCATCCCATTATTCCTAATAGTAACCAACAAGATTCTTTTAGACAACATGGTCCAAAATCTTGTTTTGAGAAGATTCATCCACCATTGTCTTCTGGTCCTCCTCACCCACCATTATTACAAGATATATATGATTATCCATCTTCATTGAGACATTCTTATGGCCCATCACGATATCTAGAAACAATTGCTAATGATTTTCCTATTTCTTTTCAACACTTAGCGAGTTTGAGAGGCAGTCTAGATGCTTTATTTGATACCACCAATGGCATGTTTTAGAGTCTTCGTGCAGCTTATATAGCCATTTGTGGAGGTTTAGATATGTCCTTCCAACAAGCACAATCTTGGGTGAGTGGATTACAACCTACACATAAATATCAAGATCATTTTGAGGATGGCATTCAAGTTGATCATACACCAAAGCATGATGTTCCATATGAGCATACATATAGAGATATGGTTCAATGTGATACTATGGAGATAGAAGATAATGAATTAGTTGTAGGTGATGATCAAATTCTTTAGCCACCCATTTCCTTACCTCTTACCATATATGTTGGTATTGGAGATTTGGAACAGTGGAATACATTAATGGGATCAGATTTTGAACTGGTAAATTTTACATTAAAATGGCTAAATATATATAATTTTAATTTTAATTTTAATTATACATCCAAACTTTTTAACTTATATAATATTAAATAAATGATTTTATGTTTTAAATTATATATATATATATATATATATATAAAGAATATGCCCATAAACTGGTATGCACGCCATATGGAGATACACCAAATTGTGCAACACCATCATCTAAACAGAATGACCATGATGAGGCTATTGAAAAAGAAGTTCATCTGATAAATATTCAGCTCACCAATATTTAGGTAATTGAAAATTTTATATAAAAATTGATTTATTTAAAATTATTTTTCTCATTATTTTATTTTTTTAATTATGTTTATTTTTTAAACTATGTTAGCATTTATTTTATCAATAAAGAATTTTATTTTCTATAAATAAATATGATTTACAGATTTCCAAATTTTCTCATAATTGAGATTCATTTGACTCTAATCCTAATTATAATCAACACATAAATCTGACTCTAATCCTAATTCTAAATGATAATCAACTTTTTTTTATTTTTCAATAATTTTAGCTAAATCCATGATTATATGTTAATTGTTAATTCAATAATTTTTTTCACAGGTTTAACTTTTACTAGACGAGTTTTATACCCGGTTGATGGTAATACTCAATGTAGAGATGATAGTACTCATTCTATCGATGATGATAGCAGTGAATCTAATGAATTTTAGCGTTTCTTGTTTGAGAACATTGCTTTTACATGTGTAAACATTATTATTTTGAAATTTGTATACTTAATTGTGTTTTCGAGTCTATACATTTTAAATGACAAATTTGCATATATAAATATTTTAACTTTCAATGTATATATATTAAATGTATATTAAATGGATAATAATTTTATTTTTTATTCAATTAAATTTAAATTTTCATTTGAGGAAAAGTAAATTTTAATTTTTCATTTAATTAATTTTAGATGAATTTATTTTTTCTATTTCAATTGTCTCATTGAATGGGTCTACTTGTTAAGAACATGTTTTTATATATAGTCTAAGTGGACTTACTGGTTAAGAACATGTTTTTCCTCCTAAGATGTCATAGGTTCAGATCTAAAGGGGCTAGGGTATGTATACCTCCTTAAACTTAAACAGTCAAATTAAAACATGAATAATAAAAATTTTTTATTGAATAAAACTATATTTAGAATGCATGATATTTCACAATTTACATAAACTATATAAATTTAACCAAAAAAAAAGTGCAAAACCAACTTCATTAAAAATTAAGATCACAATATTTTATTATACTAATCTTCTCAAATTCTATTTTATTTAAATACTATATGTCAACTTATATTGATCATACATGAGACTCTCTACATAGTAGGATCAACTCTGAATGAAAGGACCTCCAATAGGCTTTCATGATCATGTAGTCCCAACTTCCATCTTTGGCATCGATTTCCACGTCATTTCAATAATGACAATGACAAATGAGTAGCAATTCCATGATGGTTGTATTGCATAACCACATTATGTGGCTCATATTCTTCAAACATATATCCAGTCCTATTGTTGTCCATTTGCTTAAAGTACTTCCCGTTGAGAATAACATAGCCTCTCTCGAAATCATGGCCATCACTATCAATTTTGCTATCCAACAATTTGCATTTAATAGTAGTACATCGCAACAAATAATAGTCAACATTTTCAGCATTGTCAGGAGGTGCTATAATAATAAATACATCACCTGTATAACAATTTACACATATTTGAAACTTAAAAAACCATTTTAAATTCAATTTCTATCTAGTCAGAATGTAAAATTTAAATATACTGATCAATTCCATATATTTAACTATTTAAAAATATATATACATGCATGCGTACCTTCTTGTACTAATATAGAAATAATATCATAGTCTGAAGAGAATTGGGGGCCCTCATCTTTATCTTCTGTTGGAAGGATCACCTGAGTTGGACCAAAACGATCTCAAGGTTCTGACATAGTTTGTCTCCATTCTTCAACAACCCCTTGTTCTACATTTAAACATGTCTCTTGGAATTCATTCCCTATGCAATATGCACAATAGCAAGAATGATCCCTAATGTGAGATCCCGCTCTGGCGCACTGAGAGAACTTATTCTATGAGGACACTTTCTCGCAAGTGATCTGGGTTATTATGCTATTAAATTTTTTTATTTTGATTATGAGGCATTATGGGTTGATGACATGTTGTTTTACTACATTGACATAGACATGTGCTATTGGCTCGGTTTACTGAGTGTGAAGGATTTTGGACCTCAAGGATGCAGAGGCATCGATGGAACCCCTTGGACTCTGGATTGAGTCAGGGAGTGTACCATTGGGATTTGATTATTTTACTGTGATATTAGTGCATCTGATTAGATGATATGATATGGATATGTTTTGAAATGATTTGTTGATGATGCAGGCTGACGATAGCTTGCTGACCAGAGTCACATGTGGAGTAAAGGGGTCACACATGACTACCAGAGATGTTGAGCGAGAGGTGTGGATAGCAGCCCTGCCACAGCCTACTAGCACTCCCACCGTGGCTCAAACTGTAGGTTAATGTTTACCTAGTTCGAGAGGACCCACAATGTCGTGAGGGCAGACTGCGACAGTTGCTCACGATGATTATAAGGGGCATGCGATGAGGCGGGGGACTTATTCCTTAGAGGCCCTTAGTCTCCCACAAGTTCACCTGGCAGAGTTTTGACTCCAGGGGTTTTTGAAGTCTACCAAGTCAGTCAAGAGGTGAGTGGCACCCTTGGAGCACGTAATGCATCCTGAAGGGCATGTCGTGCAAGGGAATATATGAGGCGAGTGGCACCCTTAGAGCACCTAGTGTGTCCTGAAGGGCACGTCGCATTGTTTGTAATAAATGAATGAACCTAGATGGCCTTAGGATGAACATTGTGTTAAGAATTAAAAAAAAAAAAAACATCGTCCCTAATAAAATGTCGCTCATCACGAAAATTAAGGCCTAAGTCTAAATTATGCTAGTGGTAAAATTTTATCCCTTTAAAAAATAATAATAATAAAAACAACATAAATAATAATTATACTCTTCATTAAATCTTGTAACACTAAGGTAGTAAGAAATTTAATTTATTCATAAAAAAAAATATGTTGGAATAAAATTTAAAACAAAAAGGGGAATTAATTGTTTTATTATTTTCGATAAATTAAAATATATTAATTAAATGAGAAAAGGTGAAAAGGGGTTAATTTCCACACCTGCCTTTTTGATTTCTAATTAAAAAGGGGAAAGAGGGAAAATCTAAAAATTTAGGAAATTAGGAAAATAGGTAAACATAAAAAGGGAAAAAGGGGAACATAAGGGAAAAGGGGGAAACTCAATCTTAGAAAAGTATCTACCATTTAAGAGCTTTCTAATTTAATATGAACTAGCAATTTAATAATAGGGAACGCCATCAAAACCTGTAAGGGAATTTGGGGACACCTAGTAGTGATTCTAGGAGTAACTCTAGGTGGGTGAGGGAAATAAAGATAATTAATTAATTAAAAAAATTAGTTTATGGATGAATGTAGGGGATGGGGGACACTTGTACAGAGAGGAATTTATTTTAAAAAAAATTAATTAAATGAGATTTTAGGAAAGAAAGGGAGTTAAAAAGTCTATATAATGAAGTAAGGAGAATGATGAAGGATCATCTTCTGTTTGCGTAATGTTACGTTGCAGAAATATCTAGTTGACTATCTTAACATGTGGGAGTTGGGATACCCAGCTCGGTGAGGAGTGGTAGCTCGGTCTTGCGAGGCGAGTTGGGAGCTAGTTGAAATCTCTGGATAGTGAGTGTGTGGCCCCTTTGCGGCTTGGGGGGCTAAGGGGGAAGAAGAGTACCGCTCACATTGGCTGGAAGGTACCGGTGAAGTCTCGACGGTCGACAAGTCGGAGTTACATGGAGCGCGCGAATGTCACTCAGAGTGGGCGATCAGGCAACAATACTCTCTTTTCATTTTGTACAGTAGATGTTGTAGGTTTTATGCTTGGATCTGCATGTTGATTAGGTAAGTAGATTGAATGTTTAGATTGATGTCTGAACTTTTCTTAGCCTAGGTCAATGATTGTTGACTCCCATGGCCTTTGTTTTCCCCGCACGTCTTGACCACCTTGCTGTGTTGATTGTGACCTTCATGGTTTTTTAGCCTTTGTCCCTAGCTCACCAGTCCTCGCCTGAGCAGTCGACTAGGAGCCTGATATACAGTTGTCGCTTTAGCATTAAAATACCTATGGATCTCAATGTCCTGCTTTCCTGTGCAAGGATGATGAAGCGTAGGACGAACCCATCCACTGTCTACCTCTGTTGTTGTCCTTGGCAGTTTTTTGTCTTGCGCCTTCTTGCGATTGAATCTCTCTACATTTTTTTTTCATTCTTTTCCACGCAAATTAAGTCCGCGTTGATACATCTCTTGGCAAATTTACTATGTGGTTTTTGTGTCTTTTTACATTTGGTCTGCCCAGTAACTCTTCCATTTATTACTTAAAGGAAGATTTGCTCTGCTTTTTTTTTATATACCTCTCGCCTAAGAATTTCCTATATGTTTTACCTTGACAACGCTTTAATTAAAAAACATCTTCCTTTCTCAAATGATAGGCATGATTGATCATCCTTGCCTTTGTCTGCGATTGAATTCTTGGCTGAGTTCTTGAACCACGAATTCCCATCCAATCTTTTCAGTGTTGACATATGCGAATTTATGCTCTGCTTTGGGATAGAAAATCGTTGATTTCTCTGCATTTTCCTAGTATAGTGAACGTAAATTTGTTAACCGTAATCTTATGCAAATTTTAACCAATGTGAATTATTGACGGTAGACTGTAAATTATAGCAAATGTAAATCTATCAACAGTAATTGTATGCATATTTTTAACGATTGTAAATTTATTGACAGTAGATTGTAATCAGCCAATTTTATGTTCCTACTGTATATTACTGATGTAGTGTAGAATACTTCATGGTTATATTCACCTGAAGGGGTTTTGTATAGCCGCATAAGATAGTCATGAGAACAACATATTTTATCACATAGATTTTTATTACCACAATTTTTTTTTTACTGTCACAATTTTTTCTCTCACGATTGTTACTGTTTAGTTAATGTTGCACACAACGATAACACTACTCACATAATGTTTACACCTAACACTGATTCACCATGTTTCCACCCAACGATAATGCTGGTCGCACAACATTTACACATAGTCCTTTAAATGCATTCATGGATAGCGATATATTGGCTTGTTGAGTAGCGATATATCTGGAGGAAAAAATATAATTTAATGGAATTTTCACCATGTTTACCCGCAACATCAATATTGTTTCCCCCATGTTTACACTGGGAAGTTATAAATCCATCCATCCTGCCAATTCAATGCATTTATAATGGTTTAGCCGTGTTGTGTAACTGTGAATTTACTGTAAAATAAAACACTAATGCTGTAGACCACAATTGGTATTCAAGTCTGAGCATGAATAAATTTTGTGGACTGGTAGCTATTTATTATGGCGTGACTGTGGTTGTTGAAGTTTATTAGCATTGATTTTATCCCTTAGGTAACGATACCATTATTTTTTTTACATGCAGGCATTTACCATTGTCATAGTCAACGATTTACCATTCATTCAATCTTTATACAACAGTTGGCACAATGTGTTTCTGAGTGGGATGAGTCTGTATTCAATTAGTTGGATAGAAAATTTATTGAATGAATGGGTAAGTTTCCATTGCGTTGATAATGTAGCTTAAACCCATTTCTGTTCATAAATATTGCTAATTTGGTTAACTCGTTCTGCTATAGATAACTATCAAAGATATTGGTTAAATTCCTTTCTCTTTAAATCAAATTAGCGGAACGTTAAGAATAATGATGGAGTTAAAATATTATCGCAGATTAAACCTTTATTCACGATATTTCCTTGTGAAATTGTGACTTTCCTTAACATAAATTGCTATCTTCAATTACATACCAACATGGATGGACCAATAAGCATGTTTGAAAAGGGATTGTGTACTAATTATAAAAGAGTAGTTGAAAAAAGAATGTTTTTTTTTTTTTTTTTAATTTAGTAATGAAAAGGAATGCTTACTAAAATAGTAAGTTCAGTTCAAAAAGGATGATTCCTAAATGGTGAGTTTTAGTTGATAAAGGAAGGGATTTAATTATTAAAAACAAGTTGGGTTTAAAAAGGATTGGTCAATAAGTGAACCCTTAGAGTTGTTCCACTCACCTTGTATTCAAATTAAATCACTCGTGACCTTATTTTGGAAGTAACTTCTCCAAGAAGTATTTGATTAAACCTTCTCACTTATTTTAGTATTTTCACTACTTACATATTCAATAGGAATTTCAAGGAAATAATGCCAAAGACTCCCTTGTTTATTGATGTTTCTCTTAGGAACTACCTTGAGAAAAATGCTTAGTTAGTTTTAATGACTTAACAAGCATTTCTTTTAATGATTCCACCTTGTTAAATTATGTTAATATTTCACGAGAAATTATATTATGACTTGTGTACCATTAATTTTAAAGTCGGTGCATGTTGCGCGACCCCAAGAAAAGTTTTAGATGATGTACATCAAGAAATCCTAATTTGTTTGACTCAGGCCCTTTATATTCTGCAAGTTAGGGAGAAGCCTTTTTAAACCTTGCACAAAAGTAGAAATTTATAAAAATAAAAATAAAAATAAAAAAATAATAATTTAGTTCTTTTACCAGTTGTACATCGAAGGAGTCATACCAGTCGGGGATGTCACATGTGGTATCAGAGTGGGATCAACCCGCGACTTGGGATCGCTATGAATTTCGTTGATATGATTGATTATTATGTTACTAATTACATTGACTTATATTAGTATAGGTAATCATGGTTAGAGGAAGTCGTGGAGGCAGACGACGGGGTGGTAGGGGAGGTCGCGCGAAATCTCAAGTAGCATCCATGCCTGAGGGGTCTAACCCCCAGGGAGACGAGAAGGTTCTCGGATAGGAGTAGATAACAGTGGGTGATGTAGTTAGAATGATGAGATATTTTCAGTGCATGTCTAAGGCATTGATCAGCCATTTGGATAGAAATGAGGCTAGGGCATCGACACCCACTGAGGTTCCACCGTGTGCTCCGGTCAGTACTGGTAGCATTCATTGTGAACTCAAGAAGGTCAAATTCCCCAAGTTCTTTGGTGCCCCAAATGGCGCAGCTGCCGAGGCATGGTTGAAGAACATGGCGATGTGCTTTGCACTTTGCGATTATACCTCCAACATGAAGGTCCACATGGCAGTCTTTCAACTGAAGGGGAGCGCTCTTCTATGGTGGAAGATGCGCCTACCGCAACTGAACATGGCCATCAAAGACGTGTCATGGGAACTGTTTGAGGAACGGTTCTAGAAGAGATACCTTTCAGAGGAATTCATTGAGCATGAGCGCAACGAGTTCAACGCCTTACGACAGGGTAGTCATACGTTGCTCGAGTACGAGGCATGTTTTATGGAGCTGCTCTGGTATGCTCCACACCTTAACACTAAGAAACTTAAGGTCAACAGTTTCATGTTCAATCTTAAAGGCAGCATACATGCACAGGTTAGGATTTTGATGCCTCAAACCTTGCATGATATTGTCCAGAAGGCCCTCATAGTGGAGGAGGAGCTTATCAGTGTGGGTCAGAGAAGGACTCCAGCGAGACCAACAGGGTAGGTGTCATCTAGAGCACAACAGCATCAGACACCAGCCAGACATATGCCGGGATATCGTGGCTTCCATAGGGGATCCACTTTCACTACAAATCGACGCCCCAACAACGGACACCTTATCGAGGACCACAACATCAACAATAGCGTCGACCGTAGCAACAACAGTTTAGGCATGTTCAACAAACAAACTAGGATTCCAGGCTGGTGGGTTGTTATCTTCTATTTCAGGTACCAGGACTACTGGGCCGAAGAAGGGGTGTTGTACATGTGGGGAGCCACACTACCAGCGTGATCGCCCGGTGGACAGGACTAGAGTGTTCGGATCGACTGGACCCACTACCGTGGGAGATATGGGCAAGGCCCATCAGATTCATGCAGTGGTGAATAACCACCAGGCAGAGCATCAGTCGACTTTGCTCGAGACGACAGGTACTGTTGCTAACCAGACCCTTAGTATTTTGATAGATCCCGGTGCTACCAAGAGTTTCATTTCTAGTGCAGCGCTAAAAAGGATTAAGGTAAAGGCAATCGAACAGGATGAGTTTAGCTTCGTAGAGATGGCCTCGGGAGCCAAACAAAGAGTTGGAGGAAAGGTTACGGGTTGTATCCTTAAACTAGGAGAGTTTGTCACAAGGGCCAACCTATACGTCATGATCCTAGGATCTTATGATGTTGTGATTGGTATGGACTGGTTGGAATTACATGAGGCAATACTCAACTGTAAGATGAAACGGTTGAGCTTGGTCGATGATGAGGGACAAAGACATGTGATTGTATGGAAGAACCAAGGAATATCCCTGAGGTTCATTTCTTCCTTCCAGCTTCGGAAGAGCATGCACAAGAGATGTAAGCTTTATGTGATCCTTGCGTTAAATGAGAAGGGAGTAGCAGAATGTCTAGAACACCTTCCGATGGTGAGAGAGTTTGCAGACATCTTTCCAGAGGAGTTACTTGGGATGTCGGTGGAGAGGGAATTGGAGTTTACGATAGACCTAAAATCGGGGACTGAACCGATATCAAGGACACCTTATTGGATGTCGAACCCAGAGTTACAAGAGTTGAAAATGCTACTGAAGGAGTTGTTGGACCTAGGACTGATACATCCAAGTGTGTCACCGTGGGGTGCGCCTATTATTTTCATATGAAAGAAGGATGGGTCATGGAGGCTCTGCATTGACCACTGTCAATTGAACAAGGCCAGGATCAAGAATCAATATCCATTGCTGAGGATTGATGATCTGTTCGATCAAATGAAAGGCATGATGGTGTTCTCCAATATCGATTTGTGATCAAGGTATCACCAGTTATGGATAAAGGAGGATGACATCCCTAAGACCGCCTTTAAGACGAGTTTTGTGCATTACGAGTTTACTGTTTTACCATTTGGACTGACAAACGCCCCAGGGGTATTTATGAGTTTGATGAATGGGGTGTTCCACGAGTACTTGGATAAGTTTTTCCAAGTATTCATTGACGATATTTTGATCTACTTGTGGATGATAGAGGAGCATGACGAGCACTTGCGCTTGGTACTACAGTGTCTTCCAGAGAAAAAATTGTATGGGAAGTTGTCCAAATGCTCTTTTTATCAATCGAAGATTCACTACTTAGGGCATGTCATCTCCGTCAAAGGCATCGCCGTGGATCCAATGAAGGTCAAGGCTATTACGAAATGGCTTGCACCGATGAATGTCCCTAAAGTATGTAGCTTCATGGGTTTAGAAGGATACTATCGATGGTTCGTCGAGGGATTTTTGAAGATAGCAAATCCGATCATGGAGTTGTAGAAGAAGAACAAGAAGTTTGTTTGGACCGAGAAATGTGTGGAAGCATTTTGGAGGCTCAAGGAATTGTTGACAACAACACCGATACTAAAGGTCCCTGACATGGACGCTGACTTCTTGGTATGCACTGACACATCCAGGGAAGACTTAGGTGGGGTCTTGATACAAGACGGACGAGTGATCACTTACATTTCGAGGAAACTGAGAAGGCATGAGGAGAACTACACGACACACGATTTGGGGTTGTTAGCCATCGTATATGCCTTGAAGGTTTGGAGACACTACCTTGTTGGATGAAAATTTGAACTAAAGACTGGCCACTATGGACTACAACACATCTTTACGCAAAGCGACCTGAACGCATGACAATAACGTTGGTCAGAATTTCTTAGCGAGTATGACTTCGAGATTACTTACATAAAAGGAACAGTGAACTGATAGGAAAATGCATTGAGTTGGAGACCACGCATCTTTTCGGTGTTGTCTCTTCAGATAAATCTACGTGAAAAGATTCTAACTTTACAGTGTGATGATGACTGGTACAAAGAGGTCGAGGGTTTTATCAGACAAAACACAATGATGGTACCACGATTTGAAGGATTTTCATTTGATAGCGATGGTTTATTGAAATTTAAAAATTGTATCTACGTAATGCCGAATGACGAGTTGAGGATGTTGATCCTGAGTGAGGCTCATAGAGAAGTTTACATGGCTCACTCGGGAGTCACGAAGATGACGACATACCTTAAACCCTTATTCTTCTGGAAGGGAATGAAGGAAAACATAGTCAACTATGTGGCCAGATGTCTAGAATGTCAGCAGGTAAAGGCTGAACATAGACACCCAGCAGTTTCACTACAACCACATGCTATTCCAGAATCGAAATGGTAGGTTATTTCGATGAATTTTATTGTTGGATTTCCATTGACGGCAAGGAGACATGACTTGATTTTCGTAGTAGTAGACACTCTGACAAAAATTGCTCACTTTATTCCCATGTGTTTGATGTATCAGGCACCTGACATAGCTATAGTTTTCATCAGTGAGATTGTGAGGCTGCATGGCGTGCCTAAGAGGATTATATCTGATCGAGGATCAGTGTTTACTGGACGATTTTGGACAAGTTTCCAAGAGGCCTTGGAACCGAACTTAACTTTAGTACTGCGTATCACCCGGAGATTGACTGGCAGATCGAACAAATGAACCAGACCTTGGAGGACATGTTGCGCATGTACATGATGGACCAAAAAAGCATCGAGAATATTTCTTGCCACTAGTTGAGTTCGCTTACAACAAAAGTTACCAGAGCACCTTTAATATGGTGTCGTTCGAGTTTCTTTACGGGCGACCATGTCAGACGCCTTTGAATTGGAATCGGCTTGAGGATAGGGTCCTGGTGGGACCAAAAGCAATCCAAGAAATGGAAGATAAAATGCAAACAATAAGACAAAGGATTAAAGAAGTGCAGGATCGACATAAGAGTTATGCCAATGCGCACCGTGTCGACCGTAGTTATGAGGTCAACGATCGAGTCTTCTTGCGGGTTAAACCGCATAAGGGCTCGATCAAGTTTGGGAAGGGAGATAAACTGTCTCCTAGGTTCGTGGGACCTTTTGAGATTGTGGAGAGAAAGGGGCACGTGTCTTATCAACTAGCCTTGCTTGATTCTTTGAGGCGCATGCACGATGTTTTTCATGTATCTGTTTTGAGACATTATATTAGTGATCCTCCACATGTTATTGACATGAGTTCCTTACAGGTGATGGACAAGGGGGTGATCATGGCTGAGTCAATCCGCATCTTGGATCATCACGTTCGATAGCTACAGCGTCGAAAAATAGAGCAGGTCAAGGTCCAGTGGGACAATTATAGTCCGCACTTGGCGACCTGGGAGGACGCATATTATATGCGCCAACAATTTGCATTTTTGTTTGATAGGTAGACATATGATACTGTGATACACTTTATTTCGACATTTAGGGGTGTATGTAACATCCTTCTCTGGCGCACTAAGCGAACTTATTCTTTGAGCACACTTTCTCACAAGTGATCAGGGTTATTATGCTATTAATTTTTTTTATTTTGATTATGAGGCATTATGGGTTGATGACATGTTGTTTTACTGCATTGACATAAACATGTTCTATTGACTCGGTTTACTGAGTGTGTAGGATTTTGGACCTCAAGGATGTAGAGGCATCGATGGAACCCCTTAGACTCTGGATTGAGTCAGGGAGTGTACCATTGGGGTTTGATTGTTTTACTGTGATATTAGTTCATCTAATTAGATGATATGATATGGATATGTTCTGACATGATTTGTTGATGATGCAGGCTGATGATAGCTTGCCGACTAGACTCACATGTGGAGTAAAGGGGTCACGCACGACTACCCAAAATGTTGAGGTAGAGGTGTGGACAACAACCCTGCCACATCCTACTAGCACTCCCGTCGTGGCTAGAACTGTAGGTTAACGTTTACCTAGTTCGAGAGGACCCACAATGCCATGAGGAAAGACTGCGATAGTTGCTCATGATGATTTTAAGGGGCGTGCAATAAGGTGAGGGCCATATTCCTTAGAGGCCCTTAGTCTCCCACAAGCTCACTTGGCAAAGTTTTGACTCCAGGGGTTTTTGATGTCTACCATATCAGTCAAGAGGTGAGTGGCACCCTTGGAGCACGTAGTGCATCCTGAAGGGCACGTCACGCAATGGAACAGATGAGGCGAGTGGCACCCTTGGAGCACCTAGTGCATCCTGAAGGGCACGTCATGTTGTTTTTGATAAATGAATAAACCTAGACAGCCTCAGGATGAGCATTGTGTTAATAATTAAAAAAAAAGAACATCGTCCCTAATAAAATGTTGCCCATCAGGAAAATTAAGTTTTAAGTCTAAATTATGCTAGTGGTAAAATTTTATCCCTTTTAATAATAATAATAATAAAACTAAAACTAAAAACAACATAAATAATAATTACTCGTCGTTAAATATTGTAGCACGATGGGAGTAAGAAATTTAATTTATTCATAAAAAATAAATCTGTTGGAATAAAATTTAAAAGAAAAAGGGGAATTAATTGTTTTATTATTTTTGATAAATTAAAATATACTAATTAAATGAGAAAAGGGAAAAAGGGGTTAATTTCCACACCTGCATTTTTGAGTTCTAATTAAAAAGGGGAAAGAGGGAAAATCTAAAAATTTAGGAAACTAGGAAAAGAGGTAAACATAAAAAGGGAAAAAGGGGAACATAAGGGAAAAAGCATAAATTCAAACTTAGAAAAGTATCTACCATTTAAGATCTTTCTAATTTAAACTAAACTAGCAATTTAATAATAGGGAAAGCCATTAAGACCCGTAAGAGAATTTGGGGACACCTAGGAGTGATTCTAGGAGTAACTCTAGGTGGGTGAGGGAAAAAAAGATGATTAATTAATTAAAGAAATTAGTTTATGGAGGAATGTAGGGGATGGGGGACACTTGTACGGAGAGGAATTTTTAAGAATTTATTTTAAAAAAACTTTAATTAAATGAGATTTTAGGAAAGAAAGGGAGCTCAAAACTTTATATAATGAAGTAAGGAGAAGGATGAAGGATCATCTTCTATTTTTGTAACGCTACACTACAAAAATATTTACTTGACTGTCTTAACTTGTGGGAGTTTGGATACCCAGCTTGGCGAGGAGTGGTAGCTCGGCCTTGCGAGGCGAGCTGGGAGCTAGTCGAAATCTCTGGATAGTGAGTGTGTGGCCCTTTTGTGGCTCGGAGGGCTAAGGGGGAAGAAGAGTACCCCTAGCATTGGCTGGGAGGTACGAGTGAAGTCTCGACGGTCAGCAAGAAGGAGTGGCACGGAGCATGCAGATGTCACTCAGAGTGGACGATCAGGCAACGACACTCTCTTTTCATTTGTATAGTACATGTTGTAGGTTTTATGCTTGGATCTGCATGTTGATTAGGTAAGTAGATTGAATGTTTAGATTGATGTATGAACTTTTCTTAGCTTAGCTCGACGATTGTTGACTCCCATGGCCTTCGTTTTCCCTGCATGTCTTGACCACCTTGTTGTGTTGATTGTGACCTTCGTGGTTGTTTAGCCTTCGTCCCTAGCTCACCAGTCCTCGCCTGAGCAGTTGGCCAGGAGCCTAATCTACGGTTGTCGCATTAGCGTTAAAATACCTATGGAACTCAACGCCTTGCTTTCCTATGTGAGGATGATGAAACGTAGGATGAACCCATCCACCATCTACCTCTATTTTTGTCCTTGGCAGTTTGTTGTCCTGGGCCTTCTTGCGATTGAATCTCTCTACGGTTTTTTTTCATTCTTTTCCAGGCAAACTAAGTCTGCGTTGATACATCTCTTGGAGAATTTACTGTGTGGTTTTTGTGTCTTTTTACATTTGGTCTACCTAGTAACTCTGCCATTTATTACTTAAAGGCGAATTTGCTATGGTTTTTTTTAGATACCTCTCGCCTGCGAATTTCCTATATGTTTTACCTTGACAATGCTTTAATTAAAAAACATCTTCCTTTCTCAAATTCTGGGCATGATTGATCATCCCTGCTTTTGTCTATGATTGACTTCTTACCTGAGTTCTTGAACCACAAATTCCCAGCCAATCTTTTCAGTGTTGACATATGCGAATTTATGCTCTGCGTTGGGATAGAAAATCGTTGATTGCTCTGTGTTCTCCTATTATAGTGAAGGTAAATTTGTTAACTATAATCTTATGCAAATTTTAACCAATGTGAATTATTGACGGTAGATTGTAAATTATAGCGAATGTAAATCTATCAGCAGTAATTGTATGCATATTTTTAACGATTGTAAATTTATTGACAGTAGATTGTAATCAGCCAAATTTTATGTTCCTACTGTATATTACTAATGTAGTGTAGAATAATGTGTGGTTATGTTCACCTGACCAGGTTTTGTATAGCCGCATAAGAGAGTCATGAGAACAACATATTTTGTCACACCGATTTTTATTACCATGATTTTTTTTTACTGTCACGAATTTTACTGTCACAATTTTTTTACTATCACAATTTTTACTGTCACGATTGTTACTGTTTACTTAATGTTCCACACAGTGATAACAATGCTCACATAATGTTTACACCTAACACTGATTCACCATGTTTCTACCCATCGATAATGATGGTCACACAACGTTTACACATAGTCCTTTAAATGAATTCATGGATAGCGATATATTGGCTTGTTGAGTAGCGATATATCTGGAGGCAACAATATAATTTAATGGCGTTTTCACCATGTTTACCTGTAGCATCAATATTTTTCCCCAATGTTTACACCGCAAAGTTATAAATCCATCCACCTTGCCAATTCAATTCATTTATAACGGTTTAGGCGTGTTGTGTAACTGCGAATTTACTGTAAGATAAAATGCTAATGTTGTAGACCATGAACGATATTCAAGTCTGAGCGTGAACAAATGTTTTGGACTAGTAGCTATTTATTATGGCGTGATTGTGGTTGTTGAAGTTGATTAGCATCGTTTTTACCCCTTAGGCAATGATACCATTATTTTTTTTTACATGTAGCCATTTACCATTGTCATAGTCAGCGATTTAACATTCATTCAATCTTTATATAGCAGTTGGCGCAATGTGTTTATGAGCGGGATGAGTCTGTATTCAATTAGTTAGTTAGAAAATTTATTGAATGAATGGGTAAGTTTCCATTGCGTTGATAATGTAGTTTAAACCCATTTATTTTCATAAATATTGATAATTTGGTTTACCCATTCTGTTGTAAATAACTATCAAATATATTGGTTAAATTTCCTTCTATTTAAATCAAATCAGTGGAATGTTAAGAATAATGTTGGAGTTAAAATCTTACCGCAAATTAAACCTTTATTCACGATATTTCCTTGCGAAATTGTGACTTTCCTTATCAAAACTTGTTTTCTTTAATTACTTGCCAATAGGGATGGACCAATAAGCAAGTTTGAAAAGGGATTGTGTAATAATTATAAAAGAGTAGTTGAAAAAGGAATGTTTTTTTCTTTTAAATTTAGTAATGAAAAAGAATGTTTACTAAAATAGTAAGTTCATTTGAAAAAGGATGATTCCTAAATGGTGAGTTTTAGTTGATAAAGGAAGGGATTTAATTATTAAAAAGAAGTTGGGTTTAAAAAGGATTGGTCAATAAGTGAACCCTTAGAGTTGTTCCACTCACCTTGTATTCAAATTAAATCACTCACGACCTTCTTTTGGAAATATCTTCTCCTAGAAGTATTTGATTAAACCTTCTCACTTATTTTAGTATTTTCACTACTTACATATTCAATAGGAATTTCAAGGAAATAATGCCAAAGACTCCCTTGTTTATTGATGTTTCTCTTAGGAACTACCTTGAGAAAAAGGCTTAATTAGTTTTAATGACTTAACAAGCATTGCTTTTAATGATTCCACCTTGTTAAATTATGTTAATCTTTCACGAGAAATTATATTATGACTTGCATACCATAAATTTTAAAGTCGGTGCATGTTGCACGACCCCAAGAAAAGTTTTAGATGATGTACATCAAGAAAGCCTATTTTGCATCACTCATGCCCTTTATATTCTGCAAGTTAGGGAGAAGCCTTTTTAAACCTTGCACAAAAGTAGAAATTTATAAAAAAAAAAACGTTTTTTTAGTGCTTTTACCGGTTATACATCGTAGGAGTCGTATCGGTCGGGGATGTCACACCTAACATGTAAAACCCAATTAGTGTGATCGGTGCTTCTAATAGAATGAAGAGACCTTGTAGCTGGTACAATTTTACATGAATAAGCATGCTCACGATCAACATCATTTATATTCCAAAAGAACCTAGAAAAAAACTTTTCACTCCTATCATTAGGCACATGACACAAATTGTGTGTACACCGATCAACAACACCTTTTTCATCTTACATCATATTAGCATCAAACCGCATTTGGTATCTCCTAAAGGCTCGTTTAATAAAAGCTCCATCTCCATCATGTTCTCCTTTTCTGTGACCACGTTCAAAAAAGCTCCATGTATGTCTAATTTTGATGTTACGATGAAGTCGACACAACTAGTAAAATGATCTTGTCGACTTGAATTTCCCTGCACAACCATTTGACCACACCCGATGTTATTTGAATGTGACACCTCTATCCTTTATAAGAGAATCAAAAAATATGTTGAAAGAGTGTTGCATAAAAAGTGTATCATGCTCTGAATCATCCCTAACATAAAAATGAACCTCTTTAATCACAATTCTTTGTTCTGGTATGCTTTGTCTTCCATCTATGTGTTCCTTTGCTTGCCTATAAGATACATGGACCAAAATTGTAACTTGTTCTGAATGGTAATATTGGCTTTGTATTTTCTTTTGTGGAGAAAAGGCGTAGTTCTCTACAAAGTCAACAACATATAATACAACACCAAATGGAAAAGTGTCTCTACTAGTTTGAAATTGTAAGTCTTGCCATCTTGCTGTGTGGCTATGTTGGACATATTTATAAATTTGACTGGTCTTAAATGTATTGATGAATTCTCTAATGCAAATTTCATCTTCAACCAAGTCAATCCTTCTTGATTCACCTCCATGAGATAAAGAAAATGTAGCATACTTGAACATATTCCTTTTAATCAAATCATCTAAATAATCATGTGCACAATCCTTCCATTTCTTTAAATTAAGGCAGTCGTCACATTTATTTTTAACACACTTCATATTATAAAAATTCTCTCCTTCTCCCCTTTCACAAAGTAAGTCTTGATGAATTCTATGGCATGCAATGGAGGGGCTTCATTTGCAGGTTGGAATTGTAACCTATAATTATGAAAAACTTCATATTAATAGTGGAATTCCACATGGTACCTACAACAACATGTGTCACAAACTTTGTTGGGATGTACATACTAATGATTTATTGCCTCAAAAGTTCATTGCCCAATGACAATATCATGATGTGCATCTTGGAACTTGTGGAATAAATCAGTTTTTGAAATGTCTAGTAAGTGTTTTTGGTGCTCCTCCCTAACACCACAAGATAACCTGTGTGTCAAGTCATCTTTTCTATTTGATGAAACTCTAGAATTTTCATTCCAAAATCCAACTATCACGTTGAGCCATTCATTTGAAACTTTGTCATTTATATGACCCCTGCACACTATTGCCCAATTAAGGATAGGGTTTATGGTTTCGAGTTGTTCTCTAATAGAAATCCTTCTTGTCAATGTTCTTCTACTAATATTAAGTTCCATTGAAGTTGCAGTGACCAACCTTTTATTGGATGTCTTCTTACTTATAATTTCATTCATATTAGCTCTCCGAGCAACTCTATGGTCCTTTTTGCATGTTTCTCTATCAATTAAGTCATATGATGACCTAATATTATTAAGCATTGTATCCGAGACCTTATTTTTATCACCTTTATTAATGCCAAGAAAACATAATACAGGTCTCATCTCCTTTCTTCTCAATAAGCATGTGAGAAGTTGGGCTTGAGAAACTAAAGATTTGGTTGAAAAATATTCTTGGTACATATTACTTGTATGGTGTCAAATAATGCGGTTGGCCATCTTCTCTCCAACATCAATCCAACTATGAGGAGGTGATAGAAGGCTCGTTGGTATATATCTTGGTAAACCGGATCTCCTCTTGGATGCTCCTCCCTCAGAAAAAAGATCACATCTTCCATCTTGCATTTCTGTACTTGATATTTGACTAGATGTTTCCTCTCCTCCCAAAACATCTAATTTTTGGATATGATCTTGCATAGGAGTATCACATTGGGATTGAATATTATGGCTCAAAATGTTGTATCTTTGATCTTGATCTCCTTCTGTAGTAGTGTCCATAATGTTTTGTTGGTTTTCATGTGATGCTTGTTGTTAGTTATTATTCCCTATTCTTCTTTTTGCATTCCTTTCTTCCTCAACTGATGCAGGAGCATCTCTCCATGCAGCCAGCCAGCCAGCCAGGCACATCGGCAAGCATGCATTCAAATGCTAAAAGAGAGGCGTAGCCTCATTTGAATTTGAATTGAATGTAATTAAATGTGTTTAGGCTGGTGAGCCATGAAAGCTGTGCCTTTGTGTAGGCATTAAATAAGATCGGATTTTATTGTAGATCGACTGAGATCTAGTTCTGGATAATAGACTAGACAACCATTTATTGCAATTTATTAGGGTAGGTAAATCCTGGAGGGAAGCGCTCGATTGAGCCCTCGGGTAAAAGAAATTTTAGATCTCATTTTGAAGAAGGTAGAGTCATGGTATGGTAGAGTAGAGTGATTGTCATGGTAGAGTAGAGAAGAGATGAGGAGAGCTCGAGAACAACTTTGTAAAATATAGGCATTTGCCATTGTTTAATATAAACAAAGCAATTTTCCTGCATTATTCTGTGTTATATGCATGTCTGTATGTGTTTTCTATGTATGTTGTGAATATATGATGTGTGGATGCATTCTGCAGGAGTTGTGTTTGGTTTCAGGTTTGAGAGGTTCTTTGAGGCTTCATGCCATGAGGGTATGACAGAGTGTTGGGGACTCTGAATGCCAGTGCACAGAGGATGCACTTCTAAATTCTCCGGAGTTAGACAAAGACGTGCCAAGAGGACATAGGAACTGAAATCAACAACTCAAGAAAAAGACCTCAAGATTGTTGAACACCTTGGAGGCAAGGCTGTGTACGAGAACACAGTTGCAGACAGAATCACTGAGGATTCTGTAGGAGCTCTGTCAGGTGGGCATTGAGCGTAAGAATGAGGTGCAGGAGGAAGGAACTCTGCTGAGAGTTTGGAGAAGAGCATAATCACTGAGTATTCTGAGAGCTCTGCCAAGTGGGCATTGAGCGAGTACTCCACCAGGAGGGCGTTGAGAAAGTGTGCAGGCAGGCACAGGGAAATCAAAGAACTCTTTGAGTTCTACCATCTGAAGGAAGTATCCATTGAGGGAACGTTCACTGGGTTGGTGAATACCCAGAAGCACTTAAGAAGAGGCTTGAACAGAAGGATAGCCAGGAGGGCAGCCATTTCATTCTCCATCTGAGGGAGAAGAAGGACAAAAATCCCTTAGGGGCCTGAGTGATTATATAAGCTCAGGAGGGATAGCACCTTGTGTGCACAGAGGTTCTATAAGGAGTGAAGACGCCAGAATCCTTTGAGGATTCGAGGACAGAAGTTTAGAAGAAACAACGTTTTTATGCACATTTGTGGAATTTAGGGTTGAGGAGTTCGTGCAAGAGAGAATAGAAGACAAAGGTCAAGGCCTTTGGAACTTTGGAAGTTCTTCCAAGGAAGAAAGAAGTGTAGAGGAGCTTAGGAGGAGCAATAGTCGCCATCAGATCGGCTAGAGAATAGGTCGGGACCGTCGAATAGTTCACGTCCAGCAGAGGAGTGCCAGAGGAAGCGCACAGGAGAGGAGGACCGACAATCGTCGGATCCCCCGAAGGAATCCTGTCAGCCATAGGATCGGGAAGAGTTGCGCGGAGATTAGCCTCTGGAGGAGGATCGTGCAAGGAGAAGAGAACTGAGCCGTTAGATTTGGTGCAGGATCACCGACAGTCGTCGGATCTGCAGAAATCGTGAGGGAGTTAAGTCCTCATAGACAGGAGAAGAAATCCCGATAAGGGGTGAATCCATCGGGATATAGACTCTCGGAGAATCGAATTTCTCGAGGTCGGGAGAATCGAGACGTCAGAAGTCTCGAAATAGAGATTAGATCAGGACCATCCATCCCTAGGACACGTGGCAGCAATCAAGTGTCATCGGCGGAAAATCCCGACAGAAGGTCGTTCATCGGCAAATCGGCAATCGGGGATATCGAGGACATGAGTTTGATAGCTCAACATCAGAAACCCCGAATTGGCGAGATGTGATCTGGACCATTCGGTTGTAAGAGGACAGGTGTCACTAGATCACCCACATTGGCGTCTCGGGCATCGGGAGTCGGCGCGGAAATTATTCGACCTCACGAGTAGCGAAGTCGCGAGTGGGGAGATCGTGGGCATCGACATCTCGGCGTCTCATGCATCGAAGGTTGGACGAGGGAGGAATTAAACCTCATGAGTGGCGAGAAGGTGAAAGCTCCGTGTTGTGGGCCTAGATGATGTCACATTGGGACATCGTCGATCAGGATATCGGGAGTCCTAGGGTTGAGGAAAATGTTGCAACGGAAATAGCGATATCGCGAAACGTGATTTCCCGACAGGTAGAGAATTGTGTGGGGCCATGGAAGTCGACGAAGAGGATAGGTGGTAGGTCAAAGGGCCGAAACCCATCAGAGGATCTGGAATCAGAAAATCACGAGTCCCGTGGACATGCGCACTTTGACGTTGAAAATGTCGAAACTCCGATAGCGTGATATAAGGCTGTGGTCATGTGAAGACGGTCGTATGGACCATGGAATCTAGCCTGGAGGTCCAGCGCATAGAAAGGAGCTCATCGGAGATCGAGAGTTGGAGAGTACAGTGACTCTTGAACACAAGGATTGTGAAACCCCGATGACCTGAGAATGCCAGTCAGGAAGAGGTCACGGTTAATGTGCAGAAGACCGTGCGTGTAGAGAAGGACCTGTGGATTGGGTCATGTTTTGACAGGGATTCTACTTGGGAATTTAAAGGGCCACTGAAGGCTCAGAACTGAGAATTAGAACAATCCTGTGTGAGCAGGAGGTCAGGTGAAGAGACCCTGCGGGGTGTTAGAAAGGATCTCTTTGCGTCAGAGTGGTATCAGAGCAGGATTCTGTTTGTATATTGCAGACAGAGGAAAGCAGGAGGGAAGACAGATTTGCTAGAGGAATCTGTAATGATTTTTTGCAAGAAGGCAACAGTCGAGGAGACAGTCAGCAGGACAGTAGGATGAAGCTGGACACACTCAGGATGTGGAGTGAAAGCAACAGATCTGTCAGGGAGACAGATAGACACAGCAAAATGGCTACTGAATGCCATAAGCACACTAAACGAAAGAAGCTAGAGTTGATGAACGCAACAGAAATGGATAAAGAACTTACCGACATAAAGCGAGAAATGGAGGAACTCGAATTGAAGATGCGGCAGAGTAAAAAGTTGAGATGGGTATATGAATGGCCCATGAAGACGCAAAAGGTGAAATGGCCAGTCAGGGAGCTGATGGTCAAAGGGCAGCGTAGGCTGTTGAGAAAATGGTTGAGGTATGCTGAAACCCTTAGGCCCATAGAAGAGGATGAAATGGTTTACATCTGTGAACCAGAGATTGGGGACATTCTCGGTAAGGAGAATGATTAGAGATCGTTGTGGGATCTCATGGACTGCCAGGGGGGTAGTGGAGAGTTTCCATATTGCCAGATGGGAAAGGGAATAGAGAATGAATTGGGATCGCATGAGGATCTCACAGACTATCATGAGGACAGCCAAGGAAATTCACATTGCTAGCTGGGCAATGAAAAGAGATCGCTGCGGGATCTCGAAGACTGCCAGGAAGGCAGCGGAAGCATCTTAAACTGCCAGGAGGGAAGAGATGAAAAGTTGGGACCACTTGAAGGTCTCATGGGCTTGATGGAGAGTTCAATTCAGCAAGGGTTGCTGATGAAGATGGGATCGATTGATCTCTTAATCTTCCAGGGAAGCAGCGGAAGCAGCGGATACTGCCAGGTAGGCAGAGATATTTGGATCAGCCAGAGAAGCTAACAGAATAGATGAGACTGTCTGATAGTATCATAAATTCAGAGATGGACTTGGATCAACATATGCAGCTGACAGCGATGGAAGAGCAGGATGGTATTCTGATGATTGGGGGAATACAAATATTCCTACCATCTGCCCAAGAAGAGGCAGAAAATTGTAGCATTGAAGCTGACAATAGAAAAGGAAGCATAAGAGGAATGGCTCAACGCATTCAACATTGAAGCTGAAGAGACTGCAACCGGGAAATTTGCAGCAGAAGCAGAGGAACAAGAGGCAGACAGCATTTGCTTTGCTGATTTGTGGTATCAAATTGAAGCCCTGAAGAAAAGGGTAAAAGTGCAGGGCATGCACATCCAACAGGTGAAGTTGGAAATAGATGAGGAAGGTGTGGGAGATCATGATGATCTACCCAATGGCCAAATTTTTTTGCAGCTAAGGAGACTGCATAGGCATAACCAGCCATTGGAGCAACTAGATGAGGTGATAGAGGAGATCATGGAGCTGATGATCCGATCAGCAGAAACTACCAGCAGGGAGAGGCTGAGCAGAAGAGCAACAGCAGTAGCAGCAACACGGAAGCAGCAGCAGCAACAACAGCAGAATGGAGTAGATGAGAAGCTCCAGAGATTGGTTTGGGATCTCGGAGGATTTCCAAACGCTCAGAGGGGAAGCGCATTAGCAGGAGCTCCTGATTTTTGCAGCTGTGGAGTATGATGCAGGAGCATCTCTCCATGCAGCCAGCAAGCCAGCCAGCCACGTCAGCAAGCATGCATTCAAATGCTAAAAGAGAGGCGCAACCTCATTTGAATTTGAATTGAATGTAATTAAATGTGTTTAGGCTGGTGAGCCATGAAAGTCGTGCCTTTGTGCAGGCATTAGATAAGATCATCTTTTATTGTAGATCGGCTAAGATCTAGTATTGGATAACAGACTAGACAACCATTTATTGTAATTTATTAGGGTAGGTAAATCCTGGAGGGAAGCGCTCGATTGAGCCCTCAGGTAAAAGAGATTTTAGATCTCATTTTGAAGAGGGTAGAGTCATGGTATGGTAGAGTAGAGTGATTGTCATGGTAAAGTAGAGAAGAGCCGAGGAGAGCTCGAGAACAACTTTGTAAAATACAGGCATTTTCCATTGTTTAATATAAACAGAGAAATTTTCCTGCATTATTCTGTCTTATATGCATGTCCGTATGTGTTCTCTATGTATGTTGTGAATATATGATGTGTGGATGCATTCTGCAGGAGTTGTGTTTGGTTTCAGGTTTGAGAGGTTCTTTGAGGCTTCATGCCATGAGGGTATGACAGAGTGCTGCAGACTCTGAACGCCAGTGCACAGAGGATGCACTTCTGAATTCTGTGGAGTCAGACAAAGACGTGCCAAGAGGACATAGGAACTGAAATCAACAACTCAAGAAAAAGACCTCAATATTGTTGAACACCTTGGAGGCAAGGCTGTGTACGAGAACACAGTTGCAGACAGAATCACTGAGGATTTTGTAGGAGCTCTGCCAGGTGGGCATTGAGCGTAAGCACGAGGTGCAGGAGGAAGGAACTCTGCTGAGAGTTCGGAGAAGACCAGAATCACTGAGGATTCTGAGAGCTCTGCCAAGTGGGCATTGAGCGAGTACTCCGCCAGGAGGGCGTTGAGAAAGTGTGCAGGCAGGCATAGGAAAAACAGAGAACTCTTTGAGTTCTGTCATTTGAATGAAGAATCCATTGAGGGAACTTTCACTGGGTTGCTGAATACCCAGAAGCACTTAAGAAGAGGCTTGAACAGAAGGATAGCCAGGAGGGCAGCCATTTCATTGTCCATCTGAGGGAGAAGAAGGACATAAATACCTTAGGGGCCTGAGTGATTATATAAGATCAGGAGGGATAGCACCTTGTGTGCGCAGAGGTTCTGGAAGGAGTCCAGATGCCAAAATCCTTTGAGGATTCGAGGACAAAAGTTTAGAAGAAACAACATTTTTATGCACATTTGTGGAATTCAGGGTTGAGGAGTTCGTGCAGGAGAGAATATAAGACAGAGGTCAAGGCCTTTGGAACTTTGGAAGTTCTTACAAGGAAGAAAGAAGTGTAGAGGAGCTCAGGAGGAGCAATAGTCGTCGTCAGATCGGCTAGAGAACAGGTCGGGACCGTCGAATAGTTCACGTCCAACAGAGGAGCGCTAGAGGAAGCACACAGGAGAGGAGGACCGACAGTCGTCGGATCCCCCAAAGGAATCCCATCAACCGTAGGATCGGGAAGAGTTGCACGGAGATTAGCCTCTGGACGAGGATCGTGCAAGGAGAAGAGAACTGAGCCGTTAGATCTGGTGCAGGATCACCGACAGTCGTCGGATCTGCAGAAATCGTGAGGGAGTTAAGTCCTCGTAGACAGGAGAAGAAATATCGATAAGGGGTGAAGCCATCGGGATATAGACACTCGGAGAATCGAAGTTCTCGAGGTCGGGAGAATCTGGACATTAGAAGTCTCGAAATAGCGATTAGATCAGGACCGTCCATCCCTAGGATGTGTGGCAACAATCAAGTGTCATCGGCGGAAAATCCCAACGGAAGGTTGTTCATCAGCAAATCGACAATCGGGGATATCGAGGACATGATTTTGATCGCTCGACATCAGAAACCCCGAATTGGCGAGATGTGATCTGGACCGTTCGGTTGTAAGCGGATGCATGTCATTAGATCACCCACATCGGTGTCTCGGGCATCGGGAGTCGACGCGGAAATTATTCGACCTCGTGAGTAGCAAAGTCGCGAGTGGTGAGATCACGAGCATTGACATCTCGGCGTCTCGTACATCGGAGGTTGGACGAGGGAGGAATTCAACCTCACGAGTGGCGAGAAGGCGAAAGCTCCATGTTGTGGGCCTAGATGACGTCACATTGGGACATCGCCGATCGGGATATCGGGAGTCCTAGGGTCGAGGAAAACGTTGCAAGGGAAATCGCGATATCGCGAAACGCGATTTCTCGACAGGAAGAGAATTGTGTGGGGCCACGGAAGTCGACGAAGAGAACAGGTGGCAGGTCAAAGGGCCGGAACCCATCGAAGGATCTAGAATCAAAAAATCGTGAGTCCCGTGGACATGCGCACTTTGACGTTGAAAACGCTGAAACTCCAATAGGGTGATATAAGGCTGTGGTCATGTGAAGACGGTCGTATGGACCATGGAATCTAGCCCAGAGGGCCAGCGCATAGAAAGGAGCTCATCGGAGATCGGGAGTTGGAGAGTACAGTGACTCTCGAACACGAGGATTGCGAAACCCCGATGACCTGAGAATGCCAGTCAGAAAGAGGTCACGGTTAATGTGCAGAAGACCGTGCATGTAGAGAAGGACCTGTGGATTGGGTCATGTTTTGACAGGGATTCCACTTGGGAATCTAAAGGGCCATTGAAGGCTCAGAACTGAGAATTAGAACGATCTTGTGTGAGCAGGAGGTCAGGTGAAGAGACCCTGTGGGGTGTTAGAAAGGATCTCTTTGCGTCATCAACAAAACAAGGATGTTTGCGAGCTGATTTATTTTTTCTCCTAGATTGGCTCCCCATATTTGCATAATTTTCTACTATATCCTGGATTCATATTATATAAAACCATCACTTAAAATTATATAAAATATTGAATATTCAGATTAAAATAGAATTCTTATTAGATCAATCCAACATACCTTATAGTTAATGAAACCAAATAAAGTGCAAGTTTACAATGCTAAGGTGCAAGGATTTGTAGAAAATGCTCACACTTTAAAATTATATATTTAGTCAACAAAATTCCTAATCATATTTAAAAAATCATGGCATTCAAATATTTTTTTTTTTAAATATATTTTGAATTTTTTAAATATATAAAGTAATCATGTCATGGCATTCAAATATTATGACATGATTACTTTATGACTAAATATACTATTAACAATTTTAATGTTAAAGTCATGGCATTCAAATATTTTTTTATAAAATAAAATAAAATTAATTGATTTTGATTTTAAAAAGAAACAAGTTATCATTTTTAAATAATAAACTTTATTTTCATTATAATAATACATATATATT
>JZKD02S1842716.1:152099-191143 GCA_000966675.3 Picea glauca
ACAATGTCAATAACTTTTGTTAACATTATGAAAGAGACAGAGACACTATTATGGTCCATGTTCCATTCTATTCCAAAACATGAATAGTTTATGATTTTATGTATCCTTAAGATAATGCACATGTATATAATTATATATAAAGGTGAGTTTCTACAATCGTATACTGGTCAATTATTAAATTATCCGCTCTACAAGAGATCCAGCCATCGCTCAATTATTAAGTAATAATATAAATTTTGAGGATGGTTTAAATCATTTCATTAATTGAAAAGGGAAGTATAAAACATAACCATAATTACAAACAATCAAAGCACGGGTTGGAAGTGGAATTCGTAAGGGTAGTGATAAGTTTTGTTGCAAGCGAATGCATTACACAGAGTAACGACTCCAACAGAGATGGGGTCTATTCTATGTCCTCCCTTTATAATAACTCAACAATGAAATTATCTGCAGATTTTACATAACAACAACCAAATTCTTAAGTAAAATGCGGGAGGTGAAGAATGTTTGGGAAGAACCCCTATTTTTAACACATTTCAACTGTAAAATTTTTGATCAAGGAACTAACATAGATCCTTCTTCCAAGATCATAATAATTTATCTATCAACAAAACAAATTCAAGTGATTTAAAAACATTTTAGTCTCTCAGCGATCGAAGGACGATTCGATACAAAATTTTGTACAATAATAAGTAATTTCTTTCAATGGAAAACATAGAACATGACGATTACAAAGAACATAATAGTTGAATTTACAATCTAACTGAACATTATTCAATTTTTATTCATCGAGATAACTTCTTAGTGATTAGAATTAATAAAATCGCCAGGTAAGTTTACATTATTCCAATGATCATCTGATACATTTACCAATGGAAGTTTTAAGTAATCCTTCCTTAATCAATACTAATTCAATTTATATACAATTTCGGCAAATAACAACATAAATTCTAACAACTAAAATGTGAGAATTTGATCTTCAACTTGGAACAATGTGGGAAAAGATCTTCCCTATGTTTTCTAATCAAGAGACTTTATCGGTACCTCCGAGCCAATGCTAGGGGTACTTTTCTTCCCCTTATCCCCCCAAGCCACAAAGTGGCCAAGAAAAAAAACCAAAACACAATATATCTCAAGCTTGCCTCACAAGGAAGAGTTTCGACTCATTCTCAA
Source organism: Picea glauca (assembly GCA_000966675.3). Taxonomy (NCBI): domain Eukaryota; kingdom Viridiplantae; phylum Streptophyta; class Pinopsida; order Pinales; family Pinaceae; genus Picea; species Picea glauca. The sequence goes on from JZKD02S1842716.1 coordinate 153,273, forward strand.
GCTTGAAATCCCAACTCTCACAAGTAAAACACAATGCAACTAAATTTTGGTAGCATAATAGTACAATGAAAAGTGAGATCCATTTCTATTCTACACCATTTATTTTATAACATTCTTCTCAACGACACTTGTCCTCATGCACAACTAATTCATTTTTAATAATTAAATTAAATGATTATTCAACCAATACATGTGTCACTCTCTCCCAAAGTTGTACATGTATTTACCCTTTTTTTTATTTAAAAAACTTTTTTCCCTCACATTACCCAATGTGTTCCTATTTTCGCTCTTAGTTGTCCTTTTGGTCCACAAATTCTCATTTAATGAGTGTCCCCTAACTAGATCTTAGTTAGCGTTGGATTATGAGTCTTATTTTAGTTAGACTTAGTGGTAGTTTGACTCAAGATGCTATTCTATGTGTACACCTATTCTTTCTTGTTTTATTTCTTTCTATTTTTAAAAACCCTTTTATTAATTTCATGCACACATGTGCAATTTTATACAACCTTTAAATTTGTGAATCCCTATTTTCTAGAGTTTGATTATATCTCAAATATTTTAATGTATGTCATAGTTCATTTAGTCCTTTACTTAAGTTTAGACTTAGAATTAGTCTTAGACTTAGGCTTACACTCTTGTTAGGATTTTAAATTTATAATTTACGGTTTAATTAATTATTTTATTATAACAAGATCTAACCATTTTAATGTTTTCTAGGCCACCTAGATTTATTGACTCGTGTTTTAATTACACAATATGCCCTTCAAGATGCACCTTTGTGCTTCAATGGTGCCACTCGTCTTTGACTGGTTTTGGAATTTTGTTCGACCCTTGAAGTCAACACTCCATTCGGTCGACCTTGTGAGAGACTAAGGGTTTCTAAGGAATAAAGATTATGACTTATTGCATGCCCCTTGGATTCCCTCGTCAACGACTATTTCAGTCTTCCCTCAGGGCATCGTGTACCTCTTGAATTAGGTAATCGTTAACCTATTGTTTAGGTCATAGTGGGAGTGTTAGTAGGCTATGACAGGGACACTGACACACCTCTCCCTCAAATGTTTGGTTTATGTGCATGGCTACTTTACTCCTTATGTGAGTTGGATTAGTGAGAATCGTCAATACTGCATCCACTGACAAAAATAGTGTCAAGAATCCATATACATAAATCATATTATAATCAATCATATGTCACATGTGTGTAAAAAAAAATACTCAAATAAATACAATCCACTCCGTGACTCAATCTGGAGTCCAAGGAAGTTCATTGATTCCATTAACATCCATAACATGTCATGTGTCTTGCACACTTAGGAAAACTCATCAATAACATCTTTCAATACATATACATCAAAATAGAAATAAGTCACCATACATCATCATCATCATATATAACCCATAATCCAAACAAAATCATAATGTACCATAACTAGATCACTTGCATGAAAGTGTCCTCAAATAATATGTCAATAAAATTGTGCTTAGTAGAACGAGATGTTACATACACCCCATCTTGCTCTAAACTTAATCTCTAAGTTTGTACAATATATAAATACAAGTAAATAAATGTATCTGACATAGATCTATATGTCTAATCTATCAAACAAGTAAGAAAACTATTGACGCATCTCATATGAGTCCTCCTAGGTAGTTGAGTGTGGACTATAGTTGTCCCACTGGACCTTGACTTGATCGACTATTCGACGTCGTATTTGTTGAATGCGATGGTCTAGAATTCATATTGGCTCCTCCAAGAGAGCACCCTCATATAACACCAACAAAGAATTCATGTCAGTAAAATGTGACAGATCACTAATTTAATGTCATAAAACATATACATGAAATACATCATGCATAGTCCTTAAAGAATCAGGAAAGGCTAGCCAATAAGCCACAGATCCTTTCTTTTCTACAACTTTGAAAGGTCCCACAAACCTAGTAGAGAGTTTAGCACCCTTTCCAAAATTGATAGAGCGCTTGTGCAATTTTATCTGCAAGAAAACTATGTCACCAACTTCATAAATGTGGTCAATGTGATATGCATCAACATAACTCATTTGTCGATCCTATGCTTCCTTAATCCTCTTTCTTATCGATTACATCTATTCTTCCATTTCTTGGGTCACTTCAAGTCCCACTAGGACCCTATCCTCAAGTCGATTCCAAATCAAAGGCGTCCAACATGGTCACCTGTAAAGGAACTCAAACGGTGCCATATTAATCGTACTCTGATAACCGTTGTTGTATGAAAACTCTAACAATGGTAAGAATTATTCCCAACATTTTTGTTGATCCATTACATACAAACACAACATATCCTCCAAAATCCGGTTTGTTCTCTCTATTTTTCCTTCTATCTCTGGGTGATATGCTGTACTAAAATTTAGTTTCATTCGTAATGCTTCTTGGAAAATGGTCTAAAATTGTCTTGTAAACACTGATCGTCGATCATATATGATCCTTCTTGGTACACCATGTAATATCACAATCTCGCTGACAAATACACTAGTTATGTCTGGCACCTGATACTTTGTACTTACTGGAATAAAGTGTGCACTTTTTGTCAAAGTGTCAACTACCATGAAAATGAAATAGTGCCTCCTTGTTGTCCATGGCAATTCCACAATAAAATCAATCAAAATGACCTCCCATTTTGATTCAAGAATAACGTGTGGTTGTAACAATCTTGTTGGATGTTTATGTTCAACCTTCACTTGCTGACATTCTAGACATCTCGCCACATAACTAATTATGCCTGATTTCATTCATTTCCAGAAGAATAAAGGCTTAAACTCCACCTTTATCTTCGTGACTCTCAGATGAGCCATGTACACTGCTCGATTCTCTTATCTCAAAATCAATTTCCTTAGTTCGTCACTAGGAAGTACATAAATTTTGCCATTATATCTCAATAATCCATCATTGTTGAATTTGTAACCTTCAAACTTCAGTACCATCATGGTATTTTGTCCAATATTATGCTTAACTTCTTTGTACCAATCATTGCCGATCTATAAATCTAGAATCTTTTCTAGAATATTTATCTTAAGAGGTACTACCGATAATATGCATGGTCTCTGAATCAACACATATGCTACTCTGTTTACCATTCCTTTAATGTAAGTATTCTCAAAGTCGTATTTTCTAAGTAATTCTAACCAACGCTTATATCCCATGTTCAAGTCACTCTAAGTAAATATGTGATGCAATCGACAATGATTTGTCTCCAAACTTTTTTCCAATCAAATAATGTCTCCAAAATCTCAAGGAATATACAATCTATAATAACTCCAAGTCATGCGTTGCATAGTTTTTTTCATGCTTTCTTAATTTCCTAGAAATGTAAGTGATCACTCAATCATCTTGCATCAAAACTCCAACTAAAAATTCCTTGGATACATACATGCATACCTAGAATTCCTTGTCCATGTCGGGGACCTTTAATATCGATGTTTTCTTTAATAACTCCTTAATCTTTTGAAATGCTTCCATGCATTTCTTTTTCCACACAAATTTCTTTCTTTTCTTCTGTAACTACGTTATTCGATTTTTTATCTTCGAAAAACCTTCGATGAATCATCAGTAATACCCTACTAAACCCATAAATCTATGTACTTCTTGTACGTTGGTCGGTGATGGCCGTTCCATAATAGCCTCTACTTTTGTTGGATCCATAGAGATACCTTCTCCATATATGATATGTCTCAAATAATGAATCTTTGATTGGTAAAAATAACATTTTGATAGCTTCCCATACAATTTGATTTCTCTAAGATATCGTAGAACCAATCTCAAGTATTCGTCATGTGCTTCTTTCATCCGAGAATAAATCATTATGTCATCAATAAATACTTGAACAAAATTGTCCAAGTATTCGCGGAACATCCCATTCATCAAACACATCAATAGCCTCGGGGCCTTCGTCAAACCAGATGGTAAAATTGTAAACTCACAGTGTCTTAATATCGTCTTAAGTGTGGTCTTAGGGATATATTCGTTCTTAATCCATAATTGATGATATCCGGATCTCAAGTCAATCTTCGAAAATACCATTCCTCCCTTCATTTGATCAAAGAAATCATACATTCTTGGCAACAGATATTGGTTCTTGATCGTAGCTTTGTTCAATTGATGATAGTCAATACAAATTCCCACGACCCATCCTTCTTTCTAACAAAAAATCGCTTGCGCACTCCACAATGATACATTTGGATGTATAAGTCCTAAATCCAAAAACTCCTGCAACTCTGGTGTAGACATCTGGTATGGAGTTCTCGCAATCGGTTTTGTTCCAGGTTTCAAATATATTGTAAAATCCAACTCTTTTTCGAGTGGTAAACCTATAAACTCTTCTAGAAATATGTCTGTAAAGTCTTGTACTACAAGAAGGTTTTCTATTCTTTCTGCCTCGATATTTTCATTTAACGCTAAGATTGCATAAAAATTGCATCCCTTCCACATACTCTTTTGCAATTGTAGGGAAGAAAGAAACCTCAAGGACACTCCCTGGTTTCTTCCTAAAATTACTCTAGTCTGTCCCAAATTAGCCATCAAACTTATCCATTTCATCTTGCAGTTATGTATCGCATCATGCGATTCCAACCAGTCCATACCCATCACTATGTCATACTATGCTAATATCGTGACGTATAGGTTGTTCTTTGTTACAAATTCACCCAAGTTAATGTTACAGTCCATAACCTTTCCTCCAAATTTATTTTTGGCACCTGATGCCATTTCTACATATCTGAACTCATCGTGCTCGACTACCTTTACCTTAATTCTTTTTAGTGATGCACTATAAATAAATCTCTTTGTAGCTCCTGGATCTATCAAAATACTAAAGGTTTTATCGATGATCGTACATGATGTCCTAAGCACAATGGACTGGTGCTCGACTTGGTGGTTGTTTGTCACCTCATATCTCCTATGGGCCTTTCCCAAATCTCCAAATGTAGTGGGTCCTGATGATATGGCCACTCTAAACTTCTCAATCAAACAATCTCACTGGTAATGATCCGAAAATATCTTTTAAAGACTATGGTTAATTTTTAAAATGCGAGTTCATTAACCATTTAGGAATTTTAAGAAAGAGGAAGAATTAATGAAATTATATGGAAGCCATCATAAGATATGCATATCTGAAAGTAAGCACAAAGAATCATCAAACCATAACAACATAGATGTTAACGTAGTTCAACAAGATTGCCTACGTCTTTAGGCCTTTGTCTCAGTGGGTGAGAATTTCTTATTTCTCTTCAAAGCTTCAAAAATAAATCAGAAAAAGTGTCAAATGGATTAGAAAATGGCCTGACTATGTTTTGGTAGACATTAAGAACCCATCACAACCGACGACACTGAAAATGGTGGAGTGAAGCTCCCAAAATTGACCCACAAATTTCCTCTCCTCAACAGTTTCCCTGCATAAAACTAACTTTGGCTTCAAAATTCTATAGCATTTATCCTCTTCTCCACCTCTCTAAGGATGCCAATAACCTTTAGTTTATATATATTTTAATTTGGTAACATCCTCCCAACTTCCTCCCAAGATCTGTCCTAAAAAAGGGCTCTAGATCTCCAAACAATGATCAAAATCCACCAAAAACAGGCTGAAAAATCCAATAAATTATACAATAAGGTTAAAAAACCCAAAAAAAGTGCAAATTGGCACGCAATCCCTTATATTCGTCTCCATGTCACATGGGACAGGGCCATGTGTTCATAGGTTGGCGATGTTCCCTAGTCGTCAGCCCCCCAATTTTCGGCCCTTGGTTTGGCATGGCCATATGGCCATAGCCTTAGCTCCCACATGCCTTTTTGCTAGCTTGGCCCCTGGTATTGAGCCTCTGGTCATGAGCTAGCCCCACGTCGATCGAGGATTATCCCATACAACGCATACCACTCCACATCAAAACGGAAATATACCACATGGGTGTTAAGAAATATCGTATACCCTGGGTTGTTAGCAACTGGGTTGTTAATTCATTTCCCATCTCGGAGGTCACAGGTTTGATTCCCCCAGAGGCAGAACAAAATTTTTACCTAGCCATTCTTGGCAAAATCTGGGATGCCATGTGGCATCCTATGATTGGGCCACATGTCACCCTGGGATTGGTTCGTACTGTTGACGCATCGATCCATTCAACTTCCCAGTCAACACTTCCACGTCACCACCGTACATGCCACATCACCGTTGTACCTACCATGTCACCATTGTACTTGCCATGTGTCCATCATACCTTCCATGTGTCGCACTATCGTACCTGCCACGTGTCATCCTTTCATTGGGCCATGTCATTGTATGAACTACCACATGTCATCTGTACAGTGACATGTGTCAAATCCGTACAGGTGCCAACTCAACCCCAAAATGTTGAATCTGAGTGACATGTGTCACCTCGTAGTGACACCACTTCAGCATGATGAAGTCATCATGATGTCATGCTGACGCCATCCTTATGTCACCTGTCATACTATTGACACCATCTTTGACTTTGACGAGTTGACTTTTTGCCTCTTTGGGAATTTGATCATAACGCGATAACTTTCGCATACAGTGTCCGTTTGAGGAAAACATTATATGGCCGAAATCAACATGACGATACTGACACAATGACGTTGATTTCATTTGATTCCTATAACTTTTATTTTTAGGCCTTCATGGATCTATTTTGGATCAGGTAATGTGGTTGTCCACATGTCCAACATCTAGTTCTTGGCCCAATGTGTTTGTCCCTGAAGTAGAATTTGTTGGCCTAACAGTATGTGATCTTGGTTTTTTCTGATGAACATACCTAAATTGTTGTTGTGGTGGTCTATAAGGAGTCCTTTACTGAGTAGTTTGTCATCTCGGTGTCAAGAATGTAGGGCCTCTCGGTGTATCCCCATTCCCATAAGTATGTTTTGTTGGTTTCTAATGTTGTTGCGCTTCCGGTATCTCATGTCCAGTTTGTCTAGAAAGAGCCCTACCCTGACCCCCACTGTTCATCTCTTCCTCAACTATGAGGGCCTTCTGAACTGCATCGTGCAACGTTTGAGGCATTAAGACCCTCACCTTCACACAAATGTTGAAGTTAAGGCCGAACACAAACTTGTTGACATTTAACTTCTTAGTGTTCAGATGTGGAGAATACCTAAGTAAATCCATGAACATGGTCTCATACTCTGGCACCATACGACTACCTCGTCAACGTTGAACTCATTAAGTTGATGCTCAATGAATTCATCTAAAAAATACCTCTCCCGGAACCATTCCTCGAACAAATTCTATGACACATATTCGATGACCATGTTTAATTGAAGTAGGAGTGTCTTCCAACATAGAAGAGAACTCCCTTTCAGATGAAAAATTGCCATACAAAATTTCATGTTGGAGGTGCAATCACAAACTGCGAAGAACATTGTCATGTTCTCCAACCATGCCACGGTGGCTAAATTGTCTGTGGTACCCTAGAACTTAGGAAACTTCACTTTCTCGAGTTCCCTGTGTATACTACTACTACCAGCTGGAGCACGTTGTGAACCCTCATCGGACACAAACATTCTACCATCATCTTGATCCAAGCGGTTGATGAACACCCTTGACATCCTCTGGAAGGATCTCATCATATGTACAACATCTCCCACAACTACCTTATCATGCTCATTAGTCTCCTGATCTCCCTCGGGGTTAGATCCATTGGGTGTGGATATTATCAGAGGTGTCACACCTCTTCCTTCAGTACCATGTTGTCTACTTCCCCTACGTCCTCTAATCATGATTACCTGCATGGACAATTTCAAACTTAATTAGTGATACACCTTAAATCATTTTATTTAAGATAGTGGAAGGTGTAACGGGTCCCTTGTCGCAGGGATGAAACTGCTTTGATACCATATGTAATGAGCTCTCCGTTACGAAAAATAAGTATGTAAGTAAATAAAGTGGTGAATATTTTTTTGAAAGAATAGTTAAAACAAGTGATACACGACAATAACATACAACCATTTTACACATTCTCTTCTTATCCACATCACTACATGACAATAATCAACATAACATCAAGTTACTAATATAAAAACATATCACATAAGAATAAAAAATATGTCTATCCACCCAACATACCCTGCATGGTTAGGACATGCAAGACACATAATCAACGCTCATGTTCAGAATTCATCCGATTGATTTTAATCATTTAAAGTCTCAAAACTGACAACTGATATGAAGAACAAGAAGATATTTATTCCCATAACCAAATCAATTCTAGACTTAAGACTAAAGTAATAATAAAGTACTTGATCATAATGCAAATTAAAACATTCAAATACTCATTATACAACATATATTCATAATACAAACAATTAATATGTAATGATTAATATTAATTACTACAACCAATAACAATTCCAATAAAGCAATAAGTATCTTTTAAACACTCCCGATTAATACATAATGTCCAAATGATTAAACACACATTTAATAATATAAATTCCAATATACATTTATTCACTACAATCAATAATAATTCCAATGCTGTAATAAATATCTTTCAACATTACATGATTAATACATAATGTGTATTCATTAAACACACATTTAATAATATATATCTTCCAAGATATAAATATTCTCTACAATTAATAACATTTCTAATATATAAAGAAATATCTTTTAACATTACCTCATTTATATATAATGTGCATTGATTTAACACGGTAATAATATATAATTATTCTCTACAATCAATAACAATTCGAATATATATTATTTACAGTCCATGATTACAATGTCAATAACTTCTGTTAACATTATGCAAGAGACACTATTATGGTCCATGTTCCATTCTATTCTAAAACATGAATATTTTATGATTTTATGTATACTTTAAGATAATGCACGTGTATATAATTATATATAAAGATGGATGTATATTGTAAGGGTAACTCGAATTGAAATAATTAAGTACAAGTAATATTTTTATCATAAGACTTAAGCTAGCAAATAATACCATCGACCAAGAGAGAACTGACTATTTATGTAGCAGAGTGTACATATGGGACTAGAAATCTGGACGATGGTGCAAGAGTGGTAACGAAACTATGTAATTAAATTGTAATTTAATTACTATGAGCATAAGCTAGATCATTTTAAAATAAAGCAAATTTGATTTTTATTACAAACTGAGCACTGCCACTATCAGAATGAGAAGGGCACTTCTGGAGTATTTTAAGCATCCGGTTCTCCTTATCCCTCCTTAAGAATGACGCTAATTTAATACTATTCTCAAAGAATTTAAATTTTTGTTTAATAAACCAATCAACCATCAGTCTGCCAATTTAATCTCTGCCTGAAATGGATCAAAGGTTAAGAAAGTCACTGGATAGTTATAGTTAACCACATCCTGCACAAAGGTAAATATTCCTTCTGATAAATTAAGAGTAGCCGACTCACTACAATTGTACCAAATCATTGATTCTTAATGATGAGAAAATGAAAATGAAAATGAGAAAATGGAATTCTAGAATCGTATACTGGTCAAATTAAATAATACGCTCTACAAGAGATCAATCCGTCGCTCAAATTACCTCCTTAAATCGATTAAATTCAAAGTTATGGATTAAACAACTCTCAATACCGAGAGTTATGGAACAAATGATGGACTGATTAAAATTCAAATCTACAAGGTGTTTAATCTATTGAATCGAAAATATAATTAGAATTTATTCCAAGTAATAATATAAATTTTGAGGACGGTTTAAATCGTTTCATTAATTGAAAAGGGCAGTATAAAACATAACCATAATTACCAACGGTCAAAGCACCAGTTGGAAGTGGAATTCGGAAGGGTAGTGATCAAGGTTTGTTGCCGGCGAATGCATTACGCACAGAGTAACAACTCCAATAGAGATGTGGTCTATTCTAAGTCCTCCCTTCATAAAAACTCAACGCTGGATGTGAAGAATGTTTGGGAAGGAACCCTATTTTTGACACATTTCAACTGTAAAAATTTTGATCAAGGACCTAACATAGATCCTTCTTCCAATATCATAATAATTTATCTATCAACAAAGAGAAATAAAGTGATTTAAAAATCATTCTAGAATCTCAACGGACATCGATCGATGGAGGATTCGATACAAAATTTTGTGCAATAATAAGCAATTTCTTTCAATATGAAAACACATAAGAGGATGATTACAAAGAACATAATCGTTGAAATTACAATCTAACTGAACATCATTCAATTACTATTCACCGAGATAATTTCTTACTGATTATAATTAATAAAATCGCCAGTTATGTTTACATTTTTCCAATGATCATCGGATACATTTAGCAATGGAAGTTTTAAGTAATCCTTCCTTAATCAATACTAATTCAATGTATATACAATTTCTGCAATTATTGACATAAATTCTAACAAAATTAAAAGCTTAGAGTGATGTTGTGAGAATTTGATCTTCAACTTGGAACAAAGTGCGTAAATATCCTTCATCTGCCTGCTAATCAAGAGACTTCACCGGTACCTCCTAGCCAATGCTAGGGGTACTCTTCTTCACCTTCTTCTTCACCCTTAGCCCCCTGAGCTGCAAATGACCAATCACAAAAACAAGAACATAGTAGCTCTCAATCTTGCCTCGCAAGGAAGAGCTTCTACTCCTTGTCAAGCTTGAAATCCCAACTCTCACGAGTAAAACACAATCCAACTAAGTGAGATCCATTTCCCTTCTACACTATTTGTTTTATAGCGTAATTCTCAATGACATTTGTCCTCATGCAAAACTAATTCATTTTTAACAATTGAATTAAATGATTATTCACCCAACACATGTGTCACTCTTTCCCAAAGTTGCACATGTATTTACCATTTTTTTTTATTTAAAAATATATTTTCCCTCACATTCCTCAATGTGTCTGTATTTTCGCTCTTAGTTGTCCCTTTGTTCCCAAAATTCTCATTTAATGAGTGTCCCCTAACTAGATCTTAGTTAGAGTTGGATTAGGAGTCTTCTTTTAGTTAGACTTAGTGGTAGTTTGACTCAAGATGCTATTCTATGTGTACACCTATTCTCCCATGTTTTATTTCTTTCTATTTTTAAAATCTTTTTTATTAATTTCATGCACACATGTGCAATTTTATCCAACCTTTAAATTTTTCAATCCCAATTTTCTAGAGTTTGATTATATCTCAAATATGTTAACTTATGTCATAGTTCATTTAGTCCTTTATTTAAATTTATAATTAGACTTAGTCTTAGACTATTGTTAGGATTTTTAATTTTTAATTTATGGTTTAATTAATTATTTTATTCTAACAAGCTCTAACCATTTTAATGTTTTCTAGGCCACCTAGATTTATTGACTCATGTTTCAATTATTTGGCTTCCCCTTCGGGACGCAGCTCAATGCTCTAAGCGTGTCACTCGTCTTTGACTGATTTTGGAAGTTTGTCTAACCCTTGAAGTCAACACTCCATTTTGTCGACCTTGTGAGAGGATAAGGGTTTCTAAGGAATAATGATTCTACCTTATTGCACACTCCTTAGATTTCTTCATGAGCAACTACCTCAGTCTTCCCTCATGACATCGTGTACCTCTCGAACTAGGTAATCGTTAGCCTCCAGTTCAGGTCACAACGAGACTGCTAGTAGGTTGTGATGGGGGCGTTTCCACAGTTCTCCCTCAAATGTATGGTTTCTATGCATGTCACCTTTACTCCCTGTGTAAGTTGGATTATAAATCATCATCAAGCCTGCATCCATTGACAAAAACAATGTCAATAATCCATATAGATAAATCATGTTGTAATCAATCATATGCCAAATGTGTGTAAAATCAAATACTCAAACAAATGCAATCCAATCCTTGACTCAATCTGGAGTCCAAGGAAGTCCATTGATGGAATCAACATCCATAACTTGTCATATGTTCTACACACTCCGGAAAACTCATCAATAGCATCTTCCAATACATATATATGAAAACAACAATAAATCACAATACATCATCATCATCATATATAACCCATAATAAAAACAAAATTATAATGCACCATAACAGGATCACTTGCATGCAAGTATCCTCAAAGAATATGTCAATAAAAGTGTGCTAATTAGAACGAGATGTTACACCCTCCACTAACTGAACATGTGGTGAAGTTTTGGTTGGTGTAATTCTCCAAAGTAATAACATTCATAGGGCCTTGGATCCATTGTACTGGGAGACTAACAGTGGTAGGTAACCAGAGAACACATGGAGTATGAGCATTCTTAATGGTCTGTCACATCCATGAAGATCAAATTAACCAATGCGCCATACCCTTTGTTGACGTAGTTTGGTGTTTGTCATTTTAACATAGTAGTTGTAACATTGGTATTATAATTCCAAAAGGAATGGAACAAAAATCTATATATTAAAACTATGCCAACGAAGTTATTGGGAAATTGTGGGTGAGCGAAAAGTAGTAACCTTGTAATGAGATATGATTTCTACACTTGATATCAAGGGGGGTTTCAAACTTAGAATAGTTTATTCATGGTTTTTGCATACTTAAGAGTGTCAATAGAAACTGAGAAGTAAGTGTTACAGACTAACATGACCAATTTAATGGACATACAAATAATATACCTGTGTAAGTGTTGGTGTACACCACTAATAGATTAAGAATCATAACCTAGAAGAAGTCATGATGAAGGTATGTAAGTGGTGTTACTGTATCGTCAATGTTATATAAAGAACAACCAGGCTTTGGATATGAAGATATTAAGCAAGTGGATTTAATATACTTTACACTGGGGTGTGAAAATGATCCCACTAGAGTTGTCTCTTAAAACCTCTTAACCTGTCATGTGAATATAAAATATAAAGAGTAGTATTGTTCGTGATGGTGTCATCCAATAATATTAACAATAACAATGATGAAAAAATGATTAGAGATGTCATATAAAAACAAAAAGAAAAATCAATTCAGGTGATGTTACAAATGGCGTCAGAGCTAGGTTCCAAACACTAGGGCCATATGGTCTCAAACCATTTAAAGTGCTATATTAATAATTTAAGCAATTATTGCAGAATTATGTAAATAATAATATTAACATAAAATCTATGTTTCACTTATCAGAAACAACAATAGACATCGTGGTTGACGAAACTGGAGAAAAAACACCAGAGTATTTAATCTATTGAATCGAAAATATAATTAGAATTTATTCCAAGTAATCATATAAATTTTGAGGACGATTTAAATCATTTCATTAATTGAAAAGGGTAGTATAAAACATAACTATAATTACCAACTGTCAAAGCATCAGTTGGAAGTGGAATTCAGAAGGGTAGTGATCAAGGTTTGTTGTCGGCGAATGCATTACGCACAGAGTAACGACTCCAATAGAGATGTGGTATATTCCAAGTCCTCCCTTAATAATAACTCAACAATGAAATTATTTGCATATTTTACATACTTAACAAAAACCAAATTCTTAAGTAAAATACTCGATGTGAAGAATGTTTGGGAAGGAACCCTATTTTTGACACATTTCAATTGTAAAAATTTGATCAAGGAACTAACATAGATCCTTCTTCCAATATCATAATAATTTATCTATCAACAAAGAGAAATTAAGTGATTTAAAAAACATTTTAATCTCTCAACGGAAATCGATAGAAGGAGGATTCGATACAAAATTTTGTACAATAATAAGAAATTTCTTTCAATAGAAAACACATAAGAGGATGATTACAAAGAACAAAATCATTGAAATTACAATCTAACTGAACATCATTCAATTAGTATTCATTGAGATAATATCTTAGTGATTAGAATTAATAAAATCACTAGTTAAGCTTACATTTTTCCAAGTTTACATTTTTCCAATGATCATCTGATACATCTAGCAATGGAAATTTTATGTAATCCTTCCTTAATCAATACTAATTCAATCTATATACAATTTCAGAAAATATCAATATAAATTCTAACAAAACTAAAATCTTAATACCAGAACTTGAAGGGTGATGCTGTGAGAATTTGATCTTCAACTTGGAAAAACTTGCGCAGAGATCCTTTGTCTACCTACTAATCAAGATATTTCACCAATACCTTCTAGCCAACACTAGGGGTACTTTTCTTTACCCTTATCCCCCCGAGCAACAAAGGGACCAAGAACAAAAACCACAACATAATATCTCACCTCTCAAGGAAGTGATTCCACTCCTTCTCAAGATTGAAATCCCAACTCTCACAAGTAAATCACAGTCCAACTAAATTTTGGCACCATAATAGTACAATGAAAGTGAGATCCATTTCCCTTCTACATTATTTCTTTTATAGCATAATTCTCAATGATACTTGTCCTCGTGCAAAACTAATTCATTTTTAACAATTAAATTCAATGAGTATTCACTCAACACATGTGTCACTCTCTCCAAAAGTTGCACATGTATTTACCCTTTTTTTTATTTAAAAAACTATTTTCCCTCACATTCCTCAATGTTTTCTTATTTTCGCTCTTAGTTGTCCCTTTGTTCCCCAAATTCTCATTTAATGAGTGTCCCCTAACTAGATCTTAATTAGAGTTGGATTATGAGTCTTATTTTAGTTAGACTTAGTGGTAGTTTGACTCAAGATGCTATTCTATGTGTACACTTATTCTCTCATGTTTTATTTCTTTCTATTTTTAAAATCTCTTTTATTATTTTCATGCACACATGTGCAATTTTATCCAACCTTAAAATTTTAAATCCTCATTTTCTAGAGTTTGATTATATCTCAAATCTTTTCACTTATGTCATGGTTAATTTAGTCCTTTATTTGAATTTAGACTTAAACTTAGTCTTAGAATAGGCTTAGATGATTGTTAGGATTTTTAATTTATAATTTATGGTTTAATTAATTATTTTATTCTAACAAGGTCTAACCATTTTAATGTTTTCTAGGCCAGCTAGATTTATTGACTCATGTTTTAATTACGCGACGTGCCCTTCAAGATGCACCTCAGTGCTCTAATACTGCCACTCTCCTTTGACTGGTTTTGGAAGTTTGTCTGACCCTTGAAGTCAACACTCCATTTAGTCGACCTTGTGACAGACTAAGGGTTTCTAAGGAATAAGGATTCTTCCTTATTGTGCGCCCCTTAGATTTCCTTGTGAGCGAATGTCTTAGTCTTCCTTCACAACATCGTGTACCTCTCGAACTAGGTAATCATTAGCCTACAGTTCAGGTTACAACGAGAGTGCTAGTAGGTTGTGACAGAGAAGTTTCCACACCTCTCCCTCAAATGTATGCTTTATGTGCATGGCCCCTTTACTCCTTATGTGATTTGGATTAGAAAGTATTGCCAAGCCTGCGTCGACTAACAAAAACAGTGTCAATAATCCATATACATAAATCATATTGTAATCAATCATATGATAAATGCATGTAAAATGAAATACTCAAACAAATACAATCCACTCCTTGACTCAATCTAGATTCCAAGGAAGTCCATTGATGGAATCAACATCCATAACTTGTCACGTGTATTTCACACTCAGGAAAACTCGTCAATAGAATTTGCCAATACAAATACATGAAAATAGAAATAAGTCACAATACATCATCATCGTCGTATATAACCCATAATCAAAACAAAATCATAATTCACCATAACCGGATCACTTTCATGCAAGTGTCCTCAAATAATATGTTAATAAAAGTGCGCTTAGTAGAACGGGATGTTATGTCCTCCACTAAGTGAATGTGTGGAGAAGTTTTGGTTGGTGTAATGCTCCAAAGTAATAGCGTTCACATGGACTTGATGCCATTCCACTGGTAGACTAACAATGGTAGGTAACCAAAGAATGCATGGAGTATGAGCATGCTTAATGGCCTGTCACATCCATGAAGGATGAATTAACCAATGCACCATACTCTATGTTGACATATTTTGGCATTTGTTGTTTGAACATAGTACTTGTTACATTGGTATTATAATTCCAAAAGGAATGGAACAAAAATATATATATTGAAATTATGCCAACAAAGTTATTAAGAAATCTCTAGTGAACCAAGAGTAGTAACCTTATAATGAGATATAATTTCTACACTTGATATCAAGGGGGGTTTCAACCTTAGAGTAGTTAATTCATGGTTTTTCCATACTTGAGAGTATCAACATAAATTGAGAAGGAAGTGTTATAGAATAACATGACCAATATAATGGGCATAAAAATAATATACCTATGTAAATGTTGGTGTATGCACTAACAGATTAAGAATCATAACCTAGAAGAAGTCATGACGAAGGTAAGTAAGTGCAGTTATTGTATTGTCAATGTTGTATAAAGAAAAACTAGTCTTTGGATAACAAGCTATTAAGCAAGTGCATTTAATATACTTTACATTCCAGGTGAGAAAACGATCCCACCAGAGTTGTCTCTTAAGACATCTTAACCTGTCACGTGAATAGAAAATATTAATTGTAGTATTGCTCATTTTGGCGTCATCCAATAATATTAACAATAACATTGATGAAACAATGATTAGAGATGTTGTATATAAAAAAAATCATTTGAGATGATGTTACAAATGGTATCAGAGCCAAGTTCCAAACACTAGGGCCTTATGGTCTCAATCCATTTAAACTACTACATTAATAATTTAATCAATTATCGTGGAATTATGTAAATAAGAATCTTAACAGAAAATCTATTTTTCACTTACTAGAAACAACAACATACACCATGGTTGACGAAAATGAAAAAACAAAACACTGAGTGGGCCTAAAATTTTCGTAGAGTTCCACAAAAAACAACCTCAAAATAATCCATTAGAGGTACTTGAAACCATGAGAAGTATAAAGGCCAAATTGCAAAGTATCAAAGTTGACAATGAAAAACTAGTGAAAGCAAGTAGAGAACAAGAGGAATTAAATGAAATCTTGCTAAAAAATATGACTGAGATGAAACAGAATAAGAATGTAGGACAAACTTATAGTAACACCATGAAGGGAGTCTCTAATGATGAATCTCATAAGAGAAGGGAACACCCGATGTTTAGTGATAAAATAACATCGATGAATGAGAAAAATAAAAATAACAGTTCCGAAGAGAACACCTTACAAAAGAGATTACCTAAAAACAAGAAAACAAAATGGCATACAACTGAATTGATTGGTAAATTTT
Organism: Picea glauca; assembly: GCA_000966675.3. NCBI lineage: Eukaryota > Viridiplantae > Streptophyta > Pinopsida > Pinales > Pinaceae > Picea > Picea glauca. The sequence goes on from JZKD02S1842716.1 coordinate 170,415, forward strand.
AAAAAATCATACCACCCAGTTTTGATGGGGAAACAAAAGGAGCAAAATCTTGGCTCCTAAACATGGGAAAATATTTCCAAATTTATAATTATTATGGGAACTTGAGGGGTAGATTGGAAATAAATCAGTTGAATGGGAAAGTTGTGATTCAGTGGCAAGAAACAAAGACAATAAACAAAATTAGAAACAACGAACTCACTTGGAAAATATTTAGGAAATACTTTAAACATAAATACTTCACTGAATGGTATTTCGATGAAAAGGCTAAGGGCTTTCATTACCTTAAGCTAGAAAAAATGACGATTGAAGATTTTGTTACCAAATTTGTAGATTTGATGAGGTACATACCTTACCTTAGAGAAAACAAAAAAAATGTACAACAATTCATGAGTTTCTTGCCTCAATCATATAAGTATAAAATTGAGTTCCTTAACCCTAAAATGATGGATGAGGTAATAATACATGCTAAATTTTGTTATACCCAGTTTAAAAAAAGGTATGAAAATATGAAAACTTGGCTAGATAAGAACAAAAATAATAATTTTTATCCCAGAAAGAAACAATTTAAGTACCCATGTAATGAAAATCACAATGCGTGAGTTAAATGTAACAAGTTTAATGGAAAACAACAACGTGTATCATTTTAGACCAATATTAGACCAACAGATTCAACAAACAAACCCATTAGAAAACCATTGCAATGTTGGGGTTGCAAGGAACCTCACCTATATAGAGATTTCCCTTTGAATAAGAACACAAATTAGGTGGTGCATAATGTTCAAGATGCAGTAACAATTAATGACATGGCAAGACACAATCACAAGGTTAATGTAGCCTTGGAAAATCGACAGGCTGACCATTAGTCTTCCATGGTAGAAGTTGAAGGTAAGATAAATAAAAAACATGTCTCTATTTTAATTGACCTCGGTGCAAGTTTAAGTTATGTTTGTCCTATGATTGTAGAGAACTGCAAATTGAATCAAGTAAAACATAATAAGTCTTGGTTAGTACAATTAGCCACTGGTACTAAACAAAAAGTAGTTGAATTGGTCAAATATTGTATGATAACATTAGATGGAATGGAAACAAGTGTGGATTTGAATATATTACCTTTGGGATCTTATGATATACTCATAGGTATGGATTGGCTTGGAAATCATGTGGCTATAGTGAATTGTAAAAATAAAACTTTCTATTGTGTGGATGAGTTGGGAAAAAATAGAACCATGAAGGGAATACCTCATTGTGTATCAGTAACGTATATTTCTACTTTACAGTTGAAACGAAATGCAATAAAGTGTTGTGAAATATATGCTTTACATATAAATGAAGGTCTATAAAAGAGAGATGATTGTTTGTTAACTAATGATCCTGTATTAAGTAAGTTTCATGATGTGTTCCCGCCAGAGATTCAAGAACTACCCCCTAGAAGGGATATATATTTCACAATAGATTTAGTACTAGGATCAACACTAGTTTCCAAAGCGCCATATAGGATGAGTGCTCTTGAACTGACTAAATTGAAAATGCAACTTCAAGATTTGTTGGTCAAACAATATATCATACCAGGTTTGTGTCCATGGGGTACACCGATCTTCTTTGTGAAAAAGAAGGAAGGGACTTCTAGGCTATGCATTGACTATATACAACTGAACAAAATGACAACAAAAAATAAGTACCCTTTACACTGTATTGACAATTTGTTTGACCAGGTTGGAGAGGCTAAAATTTTCTCTAAAATAGATTTAAGATCATGTTATCGTCAAATCAGGATAAAATATGAAGACATACATAAAACGCCCTTTAGAAGCAGGTATGAACACTATGAATTCATAGTGGCACCCTTTGGGCTAACAAATGCTCTGGAAACATTTATGTTCCTTATGAACAATGTGTTAAGAAAATACTTGGAAAAGTTTTTGATAATGTTTATTGATAGTATCTTGATTTATTCCAAAACAAAGGAGGAACACAAAGAACATCTAGAGTTAGTTCTACAAACCTTAAGGGAACATTAGTTGTATGCAAAATATAGCAAGTGCGGATTTTATTAGAGTAAGGTACAATACATAGGACATGTGATTTCTGGAGAAAGGATTTGTTGTTGACCTTGAAAAGGTAAAAGTCGTTTGGGATTGGCCATCTCGAAAGATGTTTCAGATATCAAATATTTTATGGGAGTTACAGGTTATTATAGAAGATTCATTGAAGGGTTTTCAAAATTTTCTTACCCTATTACTTCCTTACATATAAAGGGAACCGTTTTTAAATGGATATATAAGTGTCAATAATGTTTTGAGAAATTAACACAGTTATTAACCACCACACCCATCTTAAAAGTAGCAGATCCACAAAAATACTTTGTAGTATGTAATGATGCATCTAAGGAAGGATTATGGGGAGTACTAATGGAGGAAGGGAATGTAATAGCATATGAGTGAAGAATGCTAAAATATCATGATTAAAACTGTGCTCCAAATGATTTTGAATTTACTTCTATTATCCATTCTTTAAAAATGTGGTGACATTATCTCTTAGGGAAGAATTGTTTTTTGAAAAAAAAAATGTTAGTCTCAATTTTTTTTTTTACCAAAAGCACTTAAATTCCATATAGCCGAGGTGTTTGGATTTCCTAAGGGAATTTGATTTTGTTATTGAACACATTAAAGGAAAGGAAAATAATGTGGCAGATGCCCTTAGAAGGAAGATAAATGTGATTTCTAGTAGAAACATCCAATCTGAGTTAAAACAAAAAAATGAATGGGAAGCAGAAAAAGATGTGGAATACAAACAAATTTAAGAAAACTGTCAAATTGATTCTCTAACTAGCAAAAAATCAAAATTCTGTTGTAGCCTCGAAGGTTTAGTTTTGTATAAGAACATAGTCTTTGTACCAAATAATGCATAATTTAAAAAAATAATTCAAGAATTTCACAAGAATCCATATTTGGTCCATACAGGGTATCAAAATAAAATAACAACGTTAAAGAAAGAATAATTTTGGCCTAAAATGAAGACAAAAGTGGATGAATACATTGCTATATGTCTAGAGTCTCAGCGGGTTAAAGTGGAGCACTAGCAATGGGATGGATTCCTACATCCTATACCCATTCCAGAGTGGAAATGGAAAGTTATTAGTATGGATTTCATCACCAGTTTACCTATAACAAAGAAGCACAATGATTCGATTATGCTTGTGATTGATAAAATTACAAAGGAAACACATTTTATTCTAGTAAAATCCACTTATAAAGCTATTAGTATTTCATAAATGTTTATGAAGGAAATTTTCAAGATGCATGGGTTGCCTAAAACAATCATTTCATATAGAGACACAAAATTCACTTCCAACTTTTAGAAGACTTTATTTAGTGGAATGGACACACAATTGAATTTTATCACTACTTACCATCCTCAAACTGATGGTCAAAACGAAAGGACTAAGCGTATTGTTGAGGATATGTTACGAATGTAAGTTATGGATTGCCCAATAAAATGGGAAGATTATATTCACCTGATTGAATTCGCATACAACAATGGTTATCAATCATATTTAAAGATGATCCATTTCAAAGTATTATATGGTTGGAGATCTAGGACACCAGCGAGTTGGGATGATCCTATTGATAAGATTATTATAGGGCCTGACATGCTAAAAGAAATGGAAATAATGATGTAGAAAGTGAAACATAATTTGAAAAGTGAACAAGAAAGGAAGAAAAGATATGCAAATTCAAAAAGAACACACAAGGAGTTTAATGTTGGAGGCCATGTTTATCTATAAATAAAACCCAGAAACAATTCACTCAGACTTGGAAAAATATCTATGTTATCACCACGTTATTGTGGACCTTTTGAAGTGTTAGCCAGAGTAGGACCAATGGCCTACCAACTTGCACTACCAGTTCATATGAAAATACATAATGTGTTTCATGTTTCATTATTGAAGAAATATGTGCATGATATAACTCATGTTGTAAATTGGAATCTGATCCAGGTGGAACCATAGGGCGAGTTCCAAGTGGAACCACTATGCATACTCCACAGGAAAGAAGCTATGTTGTGTAACAAAGCCATCACCCAGGATAAAGTGCAGTGGAGGCACTTCAGTCCAGAGGAGGCCACTTTGGAAATATAAGAGGCTATGAGAAAATCCTATCCATTTTTGTTTCATGGTTGGGAACCTGATGGGAACACCAAGGACGATGTTCAGTTCAAGGGGAAGAATATGTAACATCCCTCCAAAGTAAATACTTGAGTAAATTTATGTGGTTGTGATTATTGAATTAGGACATTGGAAAAAACTTTGATTAACATTTTTTATCACCATAAGTAATTGATGGTGAATTTTTTTTATGTAAATATCATTTTTAAATTTTATTTTATTTAAAAATACTAGAGATAAATTGATGAGAGAACCCAACTATGATAAGAAAAATACAATATTCCATTGGAACAGTGAAAAGAGGATAGAAACCACCAGGGTAAAGGTGATTTTTATCCATGAGGACAAGTGTGAATCTACCCCGAAGAATGTGGGAGGTTAGGAAACAAGATAGCAAATAGTTGGGCAAAGACTCCCAAGAGTTAGAGAGAAGGACAAATAGAAAAAAAAAAGAAAAACCTAGGCAGTCAATTATTTTCAACTTGGTAAAACAAGGGAGACGGAACAAGTACGGTGTAAATGGGATGATTTTGAGTACTTTTGTAGAGTTAGAGATTGGTGGTTCCGAGAAAGAACCAAGTTCTAGAAAATTGCTTCGAGAAATTTCTTTACATACTCATTTTTCCTATGGAATAAAGTATTTGGCTCAACGGTGACCAGAGTTAGTAGATTGTAGTTGCTCTAATATATGGTTGGGAGCAGTTGGAATCTCTCCTCAGTTTTTCCAAGTAAATATTTGTAGTTCAGATATGTGTATTCAATTATTGTCAATTAATTTGTTTAGATTTTTTAACTCTAATATCTATAGATTATATGATTGGTTAAATCATTTTCATATTGGTTTGATGCTAATATTTTGGTTACAGACTACATTCTTAATAGTATATTACTAGAGAAAAACCATTATATAAGAAAAGGATGTAGAGTGACATATAATCATAGAATCTTTAGTTAGATTATCATTGCCATTATTTGCAGAGAGTTTTAAATTTTTATCTCTTAATATTTTTATTTGCATTCAATATAAATATAGAGTAACCAGAGTAATCTTTGAGTGTAGTAAAAACCATGATAAAAGAAATATTAAATCAAATCTTATCTACAGGAATAATGTTAGTACTTATCTTAGAACATATCAAATTCTTATTGTTCAGACATAATAACCACAACATGTAGGGAAATGGATATTGATTAATTGGGTTGGTTGTCATTGATGTAAACCCTTGAAGAAAACTTGGTAGCGAATTTTGGTAGAACAAAGGTTTGGGTAATGGACCCAATTTTGTTTGATGCATAATAGTATGAATTTTTATATATTTGTAGGTAAGACTATTCTATATGGATAGTACATGTCATGTCATTTCTGGTGGTTTGTGGAATGTCACATAAATCCTCATGGTTAGAGAGTTATGGCCACGTGAGGTTGGAGAACCCTCATAAGTCATATAGAAGACCCAAAAGGTCAAAGTAGTCAAAGCGTTTGAAAAATAAATTATTTAAATAATAAAGTTAATGGAGTATTTCAGAAAATAAGGAAAGTGGGATGCTACATGAAAGTATAAATAAGAGGCAAGGCTCTCTCATTTTATCACACTTGAACCTATTGAATATCATTGAATATCTATTTTGTGAAAGGCTATTTGGGTAGGTATTATTGATAGATAAAAGTGTGGAAGAAAAAGTGCGGTAGGAAAACTACAGCAAAAAAAGTGCGGTTAAAAAAGTGCGACAGAAAAATCGTTGTAGAAAAATCACGGCAAAAAAGTGCGACAGAAAAATCACGCCAGAAAAAGTGCAACAGAAAAATCATGGCAGAAAAATTGCGGCAGAAAAATCGCGGCTACAACATGGTTGGGGTTTATTTATGAGAGATATGGAACATATTGTTTGAGGTATGTTTTGTGATCTAGGGTTTAGCTCTTGAGATGGTATTGAATGTTTAGTATTGTTGTATATATCAGATTTGTTGAGGGATATAGTTGGTATTTGGCATATGGGTATTGGTCTTTTGGTTGTGATTTGTTGCTGAAGTTGATGATTAGCTTGAGGCTACATAACATTGAGTTTGTGGCACATGGTTTGATGTAAGGTTTTATGGTATTTGGTTTATGGATAGAGTGATGAATTGTTAGATAACTTTTGATGGTTATAATTGTGTATGTATTTAGTATATGGTTGAGATACATGTTGGGTACATGGTTGAGACAAGTGGTTGATGATTTGACACATACATGAGGTGTATAGTTGATGAATTTTCACATACAAGAGGTGTATAGTTGATGATGTTGGTACATATTGATGAGTCAAGGTTGATGCATGGTTGATGCATGGTACATGTTGGTTCAAGTTATTGGTACAAGTTGTTTGGTGTAGGTTGATTGGTAGAGGTTGTTACAAGTTATTGGTACAGGTTAGTGCCGCAGGTTGATAGTGATAGGTTGACAGTGGTAGTGGTTGATTCAGTGACAGTGACAAGTTGTCTACATTTGACATTTATATTTTAGGGCAGTTGGACCGGGAAAGGATAGGTGGTTGTATCAACCTTTCGTTTGTAGGCAGAGAAATTAGGGGGTTGTAGCCTCCTTTTGGTTGTAGCCAGATAAATGGGGATTTGGTCCTTACCTCAGTCTATAGCCTGAGAAACTAGGAGGTTGGAGCCTCTTTCCAGTTGTAACTGGAAAACAAAGGAAGTTGGTGCTTCCAATGACTGTAATTTTTTAAGACATATAGGAAGAAACATTATGTGGTTTTCTCCCGCATCGGGTTTCCACATAAAAACATTGGTGTACTATGTATATGTATGATTTTTCATTTGTTCATTGTTTATTTACTCTGAAATTATTAGATGATAATGCTACATTGATATAACACTTGCATTATATGGTTAAAAAAGATTAAATTGCTCTATTACTAATTCAGCCCCCCCTTAGCAATCCAACAATTGGTATCAGAGAAGGTCCCTTCAGAAATCAGTTTAACCATAGAAAGGTATATCATGGAGAGAAAAAACATGTATAAAAATGGACTACCACAATTTGATGGAAATAAGTATGCATTTTGGAGAAGAAGGATGAAAACATATATACATGCACAAGGATTTGAAATTTGGAAATTAGTTGTAGATGGATACAAAGAACCAGCAGTTCCATCGACAAATGAAACATAAATAAAACTCCGAAAAAATAATTCCAAAGCCACAAATACACTTTTGAATGGTCTTTGTGAATCAATTTACAACAAAGTTATACATTGTAAATCCGCTAAAGATATTTGGGACAAGATTCAAAATATTTATGAAGGAGATTCAAAATTCAAAGAAACAAAGATTCAAAATTACAGAGCTTAGTTTGAACAACTAAATATTAAGGAAGATGAGGATATTGCATCTTACTTCTTACGAGTCGATGAAAAAGTAAATGAAATCATAGGACTGGGAGAAGAAATTAAAGAATTTTTAATTTTTTTAAATGTACTAAGATATCTCCCTATGAGATTTGATCCTAATATATCAACACTAGAAGAAAGAGAAGATCTAGACTCAATAAGCATGGGTGAACTACATGGAATATGCACAACATATGAAATTATAACTAAACAGGAAAATCTAGATATAAAAGAAGTAACCTTAAAAGCATCCAAAAGGTCAAAGAAAAAGGGAAAGGAAAAGGAAAAAGAACATAGCAACAATAGTGACATCTCGAAAGATGATGAAGAAATGGCCAACTTTGTCAGAGTATTGAACAAGGAAACCAACAAAAGATATAAAGGTAAGTTTCCTTTGATTTGTTTTAATTGTGATGGTATTGGTCATTTTGCTAAAAGGGTGATGAAGATTACTCAAATAGAAAAAGAACATATAAAGGTAAAATAACCACAAAGAATTTTTTCCAGAAAACATTATGCACCAAGGAAGACATATCATCATTAGATGAAGATGAAGTCAATGACAAAGAGACAAAAAGAGTTTTATTCATGGCAGTAGAAGACTCTGACAAAGAAGACATCGAAGAACAATATTAAGAAGCCGAAGAAGAATATGAGGAGGCATAAGTTGACTACCGAGAAGGATTGTTGTGTTCCATAGAATTTATAAGAAGAGAAAAGAAGAAAAATAAGAAGCTACAAGTGGAACTAGACAAGAAAGAAGACACTCAGGAACTAGAACAAATGATCACAAATTTGAAGGCTCAAATAGAATAAGATAAAAGAGTTGAAGAAGCACTCAAAGAATAGATAGAATAAAAAGACAGGATCATTGGAAATTTGGATGCATATATTGTCACATTAAGAAATGATCTTCAAAAGAAAAATATGCAGAACAACTCAAAATTTTTGGATAACATTATACACAGTCAAAAACATCATCATGACAAGTCCAGACTTGGATACAATCAGATAGAAAAGGTATCAATCTCCAAAACAACAGAGCAAGAAACATATCCAAAAAGCTATGCAGAAACAATCAAAGGGGATAGGAAGATCTAAAAGGAAGATTATAGGGAAACTCCTCCATCGAGAAGATTTAGATTTCAGAATCAACAACCGACAGATAGGCCTCAACAAGAAGAACGATTCAGAAGAGCAACTCCTTTCAAAAGATCTTCAACTCCTAGGTATCAAACTATATTTTTTGGTTTATGTTATGCATGTAATAATTTTGGACATAAATCTATGAATTGTAGAGCTAACAATAGGAACATAAACAACTTGAAAGTCATACATAAAAGGGTTATCCAAGAAGTCCTAGTGAAACACGGAGAATAATTTACAACAAGTTTGAATCATTGACAACTGAAGTGGAATGATACAAGTGTAACAATTTTGGATACATGTCCAAAGATTGCAGATCGATAGTTCCTCCTAGAGAACCACAACAGAACCACAACAGTCACATACATGAACCTCAGAAGAGAACATGGATAAGAAATAAAAATCAGTATAGAAATGAAGAATGCACACTCACTCTACAAGATAAGAAGAAGAAATGTGGTCGGTCTGTTGACAGTGGTTGTTCAAAACACATGACAGGTGATAAAGACAGGTTTCTTACATTAAGAAATGAAACAGATGTATCAGTCTCCTTTGAAAATAATGATTCAACTAAAATCATTGGAAAAGGCATAGTCATAATTGGAAATAAGAATACCAAGATAGAAAATGTTCTACTAGTAGAAGATATGAAACATAATATTCTAAGTGTGAGTCAAATGTGTGAACAAGGTCATAAAGTTACTTTCGATTCACAAAAGTGTGAGATAAGAAAATAAGGTTCAGGAAAATTGATTGCAACAACTGCAAGAACTTCAAGCAACATATATGTACTAAGTGAAATTTGAAATGAAAAGTCTTGTCTAGGAAAATAAGATGAAAGTTGGAAATGGAAAAGAAGAATGAGTCACATACACTTTTATAACATTTTCAAAGTCATAAAAAAGGCAGCAGATAGAGAAATTCTCCAAATTACGTAACCAACCAACACTTTATAAAAGCATTGTCAATGACCAGGTTTAAATCAAAAGAATATTCAATGACAAGACCATTGGAAATTGTGCATACTAATCTAGTTGGACGAACTACAACAAATGGTTTAAAATGTGAGAAATACTTTTGTTATTAGTTGATGATTATACAAGAATGACTGCAGTTTGCTTTCTCAAGAATAAGTCATAAGATTTTGAAAACTTCAAGGTATACAAGGAAATGGTTGAAAATGAAATGGATTCAAAAATCAAATGTTAGAGATCTCATAATGGAGAAGAGTTGACTTCAAAGGAATTTATGGAATACTGCAACAGGCATGGAATAAAAAGGAAATTCTTCATTGCTAGGACACCTCAATAGAATGGAGTTGTTGAACGAAAGAATAGGACAATGTAGGAAATGGATCGAACAATGTTAATGGATTCTGAATTGAGAGATATCTTTTGGACACATGCAATGCATACAATGGTACACATTCAAAACAGAGTAATGCTCATAAACAACACTAACAAAACTCCCTATGAGCTATGGAAAGGAAGACCAGTAAATGTGAAGTTCTTCGAAGTATTTGAAAACAAATTCTACATCAAAAGAGAAGATGGAAGAATGGGAAATTTTGACTCTGGTGTGGACAAAGGAGTACTTGTTGGTTACTCAAGTACAAGGAAAGCATACAAATGTTACAATTTGAGGTTGAACAAAGTTGTGGAAATAATCAATGTAACAATTAATGAAATAGGTGGACGTGAATGAAAGGAAGAAGAAAATGAATCAATGGAACAACTTTACAAAGAAGAAGTAGAAGATGAAGAAGAAGTATAAGGGGAAGATGAATAGGATCATACATAATTAGAAGATAAAGTTCAAAAAGTTCCTCCAAAGACACTTAGAAAATGAGTGTAGAAGAATCATCATTCAGATCAGATTATCGGAAACAAATATACAAGAGTTGAGACTAGAAGAAGAATTTGTTCACCAGAACAAATGCACCTAGCACTCTCATCTATGATTGAACCAAATTTTTTTTAAGAGGCTAGCAAGGATGAATTTTGGAATAAGGCCATGGATGAAGAATTGGATCAAATAGAGAAGAATGACACTTGGGAATTGGTTCCAAGACCAAATAATAAGAATGTGATTGGCACAAAGTAGGCACTCAGAAATAAATTGAATGAATATGGACAGGTTACAAGGAACAAAGCTAGATTGGTATGTAAAGGATACACACAGGTTGAAGGAATCGATTTTGAAGAGACATTTGCTACAGTTGCTAGAATGGAAGCAATCTAATTTCTCCTAGCTTATGCATTTTCTAAGAATATTAAAGTGTATCAGATAGACGTGAAATCAACTTTTATGAACGAGGAGCTTGAATAAGAAGTCTACATTGAACAACCAGAAGGATTTCAGTTGTCAGAGAACGTAGATTACGTGTGTAAATTGAAGAAGAAGTCTACATTGAACAACCAGAAGGATTTCAGTTCTCAGAGAACGTAGATTACATGTGTAAATTGAAGATTGCCTTGTATGGTCTAAAACAAGATCCTAGAACATGGTACTCTATAAAGGAGAAATATATACATGAGGAAGGGTTCAGAAAATGAAGTGCAGGAAACGACCTCTACATCAAGGTAACTCAAGATAGTATTTTATTAATTCAAGTTTATGTTAATGATATTATTTTTGGAAGTATTGATGAGAGGTTAAGTCAAAAATTTGCAAAGGATATGAAGAATGAATTTCAAATGTCATTACTTGGAGAACTATCCTTCTTTCTGGGTATTCATATACGTCATATCAACTAAGGAATTTTTATTTCTCCAACTAAGTATATCAGAGAAATGATAAAGAGGTTTGGAATGAAAGATTGCAAACCAGTTACCACTCCTGTGAAAACCAGTTGTAAGTTGAGAAAAGATGATGATTCAAATTCTACAGATCATAGGAAATATAGGTCAATGATTGGTATCTTACTATATGTGACAACATCCAAACTAGATGTAATGCATGAAGTTGGACAGGTGGCATGATTTCAAGCAACACCAAATGAATCACATGTATTAGCAGTGAAGAGGATTTTTAGATATCTCAAAGGAACAAAAGATTTTGGATTATGGTATCCAAAAATAAATGATCTATAACTTATTGCCTGCACATATGTAGATTGAGAAGGTTGCATTGATGACCGATGAAGCACCAGTGGAGAAAAATTCCACTTGGGTAAGTGTTTAGTATCATGGTTAAGCAAGAAACAATCATCAATATCCTTATCTACATCCAAGGCAAAGTATATTGTAGCAACAACATGTTGTACACAGGTTCTATGGATGAAACAATCTCTAACGGATATACAGGTCGAGTATGATGAGCTCATTCCAATCTATTGGGATAATATATGCACCATCAATATCTCAAAGAACCTGGTGATGTACTCCAAGACAAAGAACATTCCAATAAAGTATCCCTTTCTATGGGAACAGTTTGCGGAGAAGAACATCTGAGTTGAATGTGTGGGCAATAAAGAACAAGTGGCAGACATCTTTACAAAACCGCTTTCACATGAAGCCTTTGAGTATCTTCGCTAGAGACTCAGAGTAATTTATACTCCAAAATGAATTCTTATATTATATGTCTTCTTTTTACACAAGGAAGCACCATAAAGAGGATAGTTCAGGTCCAGAGATTAGTTTCAGGAAGAGTTCAGTTAGGGGGAGAATCCCCAAGGATAGTTCAGTTAGGGGGCACAGCCCCATATGGAAAGATACATTTTCCATTGATGACAAAGGGGGATAGATTTATCAGATGCAGAACACATAGGCATGGTTCTAGGGGGAGCATGAGTGATATGATGTGACATCCCCTCAAAATAAATATTTTTTATTTTTGTGTGCTAGAAATTTATTCTTGTTTTTGGAAAATTCAAATCTGAATTTTTTTTTCCATTTATGGCAATTTCAAATTTCAAATTTAATAATTTTATTTAATTAGTGTGACTATTGGGCAGAGATCTGTTCGGACTCAACTAACTATTTGACTATGACACTTGTATCACAAAAGAATATTTATATTAACTGTAGGAGGACAAATGGAACAACCATGTTAAAAATCAGCTGACCATGACTCCATGAGTGGGGAACAAGTTGGAACTGCCTCTGGGCTGATGATTACAAGTGGAAAATCAAATCTTTGGCCACAGGAAGCCCCTCAAATTCAGGGATTAAGAAAGTTGCAAAAATCCCCAAAGGAGGGAAAAGACTTGGGCAAAGAAAATGGATATATAGCATATCTGAGGAGGCAGGACGCTACCAAGTATGCTGGGAAAGGATTCCTGAGCTCTTTTGTTGTTATGAACACTATGGATTGAGTGTGAGGCAAGAGGAGCCTACTGAAACATAATTGTCTTGCTATTATGAACAATGTTGAGTAAGTGTGAGGCAAGAGGAGAACTGCTGGAATTGAAGGAAATTGTTGAGGAGGAGTTTCCAAGTTTGCCCTCATGGATTCATAGTCAGGCTAGGGGGTGAATCGGGAAAGTGAATTTTGTTTCCTTGTTCTATGGTTGGGAGGAATGTGGTTGTTCCCTTTGTTTTCCCACATATTGGATTCAGATATGTTGATCTACCCCTCTCTATTATGAATGCCTATATTTTTATTTCGATGTCTTATTTGGAATGATGTCTACTCTCTGTCTGAATAATTTTTCTGATGCATTGTATTGATTAAATTGGAACTGTAATGTTTTCCATTTTTGTTTGTTATGGGGAATATATGTGAAGAACATCTGTAATTATATTTCTATGGAAAGGAGGATATTAACAACATTGAGGCAGATCCTCTCTGCAGATAAACCCCTAGGAAACCAAAACTCAGATCCCTCAGAACATCATTATTTAATGACCAATCTCTGATGGAATGATATTCCTAACCATGTATTTACTGGATGCACAGATCTAGTAGTGTTGACATTTAATGCATTGATTTAAAAGAGGCTCTAAGTGGATATTTTAGAATTTACCTTATACAGAAAATTTTATCCTTTGTGCCCTTCTGTGCATGTAAAATTCCTAAGTCCTTAGGCTTTCGGGATTCTGTGAGGTAAAGGTATATCGTATCCTTCTACACCTTCAATCTTCCAGAAACAAAAGTAAGAGTTCTCCCAGAAAAATGAAAATCAAGAGCACCCGCAAAGGATAAAGGTAAGGGAGTGATGAAAATTAGTGTGAAGAGTTACAGTAGAAGCAGAGTACTCTCTTCCTTTACATTTTGATCGAATTATTACCTGAATTATTTTTAACAGGAACACTTAGTCCAACTTTCTTTTCGCCTTTCATAGGTTCATGTATATTGATGTGTGGATTCTGAACTCACAAAGTTCCAGACCCCGAAACCCCGAAGCTTCCACTTTTCGCATTTTAGAGGTTGGCTACATAAGAGGTTTGGGGCACTTGAACTCAGAAAGTTCCAAACCCCAAAACCCCAAAATGCGGGTCCCACCTTCTCTTCTTTCTCTTTTTGTTGGAAGTTTGTTTATGTTGGATGTTTGGCATTTGAAACACCAAAACCCCGAATCCCGAAATCCCAAAGAGTTGGTCTCACAACCTTTCACCTTTCAGAATTCGAGAATTGTAGTGTGTTGTTGTTTGACTTTTGAAACCCCGAAACCCCGAATCCCGAAATTCTAAAGTGTTGGTTACAAACCCTTTCACCTTTCGGAATTCGAGAATTGTTGTGTGTTGTTGTTTGGAATTCGAAATCCCGAAACCCTGAATCCCAAAATCCCAAAATGTTAGTTCCATGTTCTTTTCTTTTCACAATTTCGGGAATTATTGTATGTTGGATGTTTGGCTATGAAAACCGTGAAACCCTGAACCCCAAAATCTCGAAATGTGGGTCTCACCTTTTCCTTTTCACTTTTCAGAGGTTTGATACATGAGATGTTTGGGCACTTGAACACGTGAAGTCCCGAAACCCAAAAACTCTGAAGTGTTGGTCCCACTTACTTTTTTTCGCGATTTTGGGAGTTGTGGTGTGTGGATCCCAAACCCCGAAATCCTGATATGCTGGACACATTTCGCATTTTCTAAAGTTTGTATATGTTGTTGTTTGGGTACTTGAACTCACGAATTCCCAAACCTCGAAACCCCGATGGGTAGGTCCCACTTTCCTTTTTCACCTTTCAGAGGTTGTGGTGTGTTAATGTTTGACACTTCCAAACATGAAATCCCGAACCCCGAAACCCCGAAGTACCGGGTCCACAGTCTTCCAGCATTTTCGCGTTTTTGGCAAACGGTGTGACCCCTTTGTTTTCATTCTATGTTCGGAATTTATAATCGTTGAAACCTGATTGACCTCTGTTATGTTTCACAAACTGTAGGAACCTAGAAGAAACTTATTGTTATAACTCTAATAATGTAATGAATGGACTGGTAAAGAACGTTGGAGAGTCTTCATCCCGAATAGAGGTATGGAAGTAACAGACTGTATTACAAGTCGATGGTATTGCAAACAGAGGGTAATTTAGCTATGTAGGGTTTTGGTCATGAAAACCCCAAAGTTACTTGTATTTTTAAGACTGTGCTAGTGTTATAGGTACTAGCAGATAAGAGAGTAATTATAAATTTCAGGATCTTAATTCAACATTGAAGTGATGAGTAAATACTCATAATATCATCGATTAGAAAACTTAAGTTGAATGGTAAGGACAGTCGTTGACGGTAAGGACTCTAACAAACCCTCAAACCTAAACCTTCCAGCAGAAAGCTTACTTGCTTGAGATCTCGAAACTTTTCAAGGATAAATGTACAAGTAAAAAAAATAAAAATTATGGTGATTTTTTAGGTACATTACAAATGACTTGAGTATTGCATGACATGACTTCAGTATTGCATCAGAGTTGTGCAATCAATGCCAAAGGGGGATATTGTTGATTAATTGGGTTGGTTGTCATTGATGTCAACCCTTGAAGAAATTATGGTAGCGAATTCCGGTAGCACAAAGGTTTGCGTAATGGACCCAAGTTGTTTTGATGGATAATGGTATTACTTTTGATATATTTGTAGGTAATACTATTCTATATGGATAGTACATGTCATGCCATTTTTGGTGGTATGCAGAATGTCACATAAATACTCATGGTTAGAGATTTATGGCCATGTGAAGTTGGAGAAACCTCATGATTCATCTACAATCCCCAAATGGTCAAAGTAGTCAACGTGTTTGAAAAATAAATTATTTAAATAATAAAGTTAATGGAGAATTCTCTAAAATAAGGAAAGTGGGATGCTACACGAAATTATAAATAAGAGGCAAGGCTCTCTCATTTAATCACACTTGAACCTATTGAATATTATTGAATATCTATTTTGTGAAAGGTTATTTGGGAAGGTATTATTGATAGAGAAAAGTGTGGTAGGAAAAGTGCGGAAGAAAAAGTGTGGTAGGAAAACTGTGAAATAAAAAGTGTGGCAGAAAAAGTGCGGTAGGAAAACTGTGAAATAAAAAGTGCAGCAGAAAAAGTGTGAGAGAAAAATCACGAAAGAAAAATCACAGAAGAAAAAGTGCGGCATAAAAAGTGCAGTAGAAAAATCAAGGCAGAAAAAGTGCGGTAGAAAAATCGCGACAGAAAAAGTGCGGCAGAAAAATCGCAGCAACAACATGGTTGGGGTCTATTTATGAGAGATATGGCACATCTTGTTTGAGGTATGTTTTGTGAGCTAGGGTTTAGCTCTTGAGATGGTATTGGATGTTCATTATTGGTGCATATATCAAATTTGTTGAGGGATAGAGTTGGTATTTTGTTGTTCGTATTTGGCATATGCATATTGGTATTTTGGTTGTGATGTGTTGTCGAAGTTGTTGGTTTAGCTTGAGGCTACATAACAATGAGTTTGTGGCACATGGTTTGATGTAAGGGTTTAAGGTATTTGGTTTATGGATTGTGTGATAAATTGTTAGAAAAATTTCGATGGTTATATTGGTGTATGTCTTTGGTATATGGTTGAGGTACATGTTGGGTACATGGTTCAGACAAGTAGTTGATGAGTTGATACATACATGAGGTGTATAGTTGATGATGTTGGTACATCTTGATGAGTCAAGGTTGATGCATGGTTGATGCATGGTAAATGTTGATTCAAGTTATTGGTACATGTTGTTTGCTGCAAGTTGATCGGTACAGGTTGTTACAGGTTATTGGTATAGGTTGATAGTGACAAGTTGACAGTGGAAGTGGTTGATTCAGTGATAGTGACAGGTTGTCTACATTTGGAATTTATATTTCAGGGCGGTTGGACAGGGCAAGAATAGGTGTTTGTAGCCACCTTTCGGTTGTAGCCGTAGAACTTAGGGGGTTGTAGCCTCTTTCTGCTTGTAGCCATAGAATTGGGAAATTGGAGATTCCCTGAGGTTGTATCCTGAGAAACTAGGGGGTTGGAGCCTCCTTCCATTTATAGATGGAAAATAAAGGAATTTGGTGCTTCCAATGAATGTAATTCTTCAAGACATATAAGACAAAACATTTTGTTGTTTTCTCCCGCTTTGGGTTTCCATGTAAAAACATTGGTGTCCTATGTATGTATATGATTTCTCATTTGTTCATTGTTTATTTACTCTTCAATTATTCGATGATAATGCTACACTGATATAACACTTGCATTATATGGTTAAAAAGGATTAAATTTCTCTATTACTGATTCACCCCCCCTCTCAGTAATCCAACAATGTAAGCCATATACTAAATTCTCTTATTTACTTCCAAGAAATAAAAATAAATGGGTAAACATTGTTTAGATATATAATAAAAAAAATATGAAATTCATATATTAATGAATTTTGTAGATATAGAATCGACCTCGACGCATATCATCTTGTCCATGCAACAAAAAATAAAAACTACCAGCGAGGTAACATAACAATAATAAATTGATTTCTTTAGAACCCTTATACAAATGTGGTTGACTCTTGAACCTAAAATCTTAAGCTGACAGTTACAGAGTACGTTTGCTTAAGAACATGTGTGGTTTATATCCATTTCAAATTATAACGACACCACTTCAATCATAGTAGTGGTCATGACATAGCAAAGAAACGTAAATATTTTTAAGGAACAAATGGCTTTCTTAAGTCAGCAACGATACATGTCTTACCTTTCGGGTTCTAGTTCGAAGCCATGAGTCTGAGTAATATGTGGGTTAACTGGGCCAATTCATAATAAAAGTTCTTCCCTGTATATCATGAAGTACCATGTCTTTGTAGAAAAATAAATATGTATAGTTTAGATGCAAAAGAATTTACAATTTGTGTTTTAATGGGAATGATTGACCGAGCGAAAGAGGTGATATGCAATGATTTTCCTTTACCTGCAAAGTATTACAGAGAGTCACCTACATTTTACTTAAAATATTGACATTGTCTTAGGTGTAACCTCGTTCTTGGTTGTGAGGCCACAGTCTCTGTGATAAGAGGCAGATCATTTAAAATTAATTACAGAATATTAGAGAAGATCCTTCTAAAACAAATAAAAATAGAATAAACCCTTTATACTTACCTGAAATGTTACAGAGAGATATTTCCAAACAGAGAGAGGGTTGTTGGTCAGCACATCCAATGAAGATATTAAATTAATTGCAAGTTTGGAAGAGAAGCCCTTCCGTGATACAACCCAACATAAAAACAAAACGATAAAACACATATGGTTAACAATATTAAAATTACATCCAAGTGCATATAAATACAAGTGAGAATTCCTATAAGGAAAGGCAGAATCAAACTCAACCATAAGATACAAATTCCCAGGCATACCCATCTTCCATAAGATTTCTCGTTTGGACATGGATGGTATTTTCCTTCTCTTTTGTTAGCACCCTTTTTTTAAAACCTATTTCACCAAGTGTGAAGATGAATTCTAGCATGGGTTTTGAGTACCTAGTTCTAGAAGAAAAAATAACCAGAGTTCCAGTATTATAGCACAAAGTAAGAGTTACAGGAATCCATAGAGAAATAATTACCAAAGCAATCCCTCATACGCAAAGGCAAAGAGGTGAGTCTCTGTGAGAACCACACCAGAGCCTTCCCTTGTTGCGAGGTAGCAGAAATAATGAAAGAGAGGTAAGGACTCGTTAATCAAAATATTGTGTACATCAAGACCCCATAGCATGAGGACCTGTGTAATGGTATTTAATTTCACAATCTTCAACAATATATAAGTCTATTTTAGAGCTATTATGCCTTCCTCGAATGGAACATGTGAAGAGGTTTTGGTTGGTGTAATGCTCCAAAGTAATAGCATTCACATGGAGACCTTGGTTCCATTTGACTAGTATACTAACAGTGGTAGGTAACTAGAGAACACATGGAGTACTAGCGTGCTTAATGGTCTGTCACATCCATGAAGGCTAAATTAACCAATGCGCATACCCTATGTTGACATAGTTTGGTGTTTGGAATTTGAACATAGTATTTTTTACATTAGTATTTTAATTCCAAAAGGAATGGAACATAAATCTATATATTAAAACTATGACAAAAAAAATATTAAGAAATAGTGGGTGAGCTAGGACTAGTAACCTCGTAATGAGATATGATTTCTACACTTAAGATTAAGGGGATTTTCAACCTTAGAATAGGTAATTCATGGTTTTTACATACTTAAGAGTACCAATAGAAATTGAGAAGTAATTGTTATACAGTAACATGACCAATTTAGTGGGAAGACAAATAATATACCCGTGTAAATGTTGGCGTGTGCCAATAACAGATTAAGAATCATAACCTGGAAGAATTCACGATGAAGGTAAGTAAGTGGATTTACTGTATCTTTGATATTAGAAAAAAAACAACAAGGCTTTGGATAACAAGCTATTGAGAAAGTGGATTTAATATACTTTACCTTGGGGTGTGAAAATGCTCACACCAGAGTTGGCGCTTAAGACCTCTTAAACTATCACGTGAATAGAAAATAATTAACAGTAGTATTGTTTGTTTTGGCATCAACGAATAATATTAACAATAGTAGTGATGAAACAATGGTTAGAGATGTTGTATAAAATAAAACAAAAAATTAGTTGAGGTGATGTTCCAAGTAGGCCATGTGTCAAGATTTTGTAATAAACCATGTTCTCTCTATGGGTATTTTCACAGTATAGAGAATATCACAGAATATTGTTGAGTCTTGCTAGAAAAGTGGGAGAGAATAAGGTACATGAAAATATGGTGACTATAGAGTTGCATGGAATTAAGAAGCCAAATGAAGAAGCTGATGTGTGGGTGGTAAATTGAGGAGGAATTCAGACATGAATTGACATAGAGCATTGATCCAAAATGGATCCAGGAATCAAAATGGGTTAGGGAAGGCCTAAAAAACAAAGTTTTCAGAATCAGACGAAACCAACGCCATTGCGTCCGTCTCGTCGCGTTGATTCTGACCATATAATGTTTTCCTCAAACATACACTATATGTGAACGTTATTGCGTTCTAATTAAAATCCCAAACATGCAAAAAGTCAATTTTTCAAAGTCAACACTGACATCATAAAGTACGATAGGTGACATCAACATGATGTCAGGATGATGTCAGCATGACATCATGATGATGTCATCATGTTGACGTGGCATCACCGGGAGATGACACATGTCACTCGAAGTTGGCACTTTTGGGGTGAGTTGGCACTATACGGATTTGACATGTGTCACTGTATGGATGACACATGGCAGTCTGTACAGTGACGTGGCCATATGACCGGATGACACATGGATGTACAGATGATAGCTGGAAGTAAGACAACCTGACATGGAAGTGACATGTGGCAGGTGACTGGACTGTATGGTGGAGGACATGGCAGTACAGACTGACACCTAGAAGTATGATAGGATAACATGGAAGTGACACGTGGTAGATGGATGGGTTGTAACAACCCTAGTTGAACAAATGTGAAGGATTATTAAATAAAAAAATTAATTAGGGGATTAATTGTCTTAATATGGTATTAATTAAATAGGATAGGTATAATAAAACTAATTAAATAATTATTGATTAATTAATGGTTGCAATTTGATTAATTAATTGATTAATTAAACTACCTATTAC
>JZKD02S1842716.1:191193-209507 GCA_000966675.3 Picea glauca
TTAGGTAGGGAGTAAATGAGGCGGGGGACGTCGGTGAAGGGGGATAAGGAAGGGGAGGAGGTTGACGGGAGGTTATTCTACAGGAGGTTGGGGATGGATTTTGGGAGCTCTGGGATTTGTAGAGAGAGGTGAAATTTTGGGAGTGGGATTGTATCAGTGCACCAGGGTTGCTGGGGGTTTTGGGCATGGGGGCCAGGATATCCTTATGATATCCTGGAGCTAGGGAGTTACCTAGTTGGCAGGGAGGAACTAGGTTTTGGGCAGTGTTTTGCAGAAGCGGTCAAGGAGGCAAGCGACGAAAAAACGGAGGATTATTAGCATCAGGTTTAGGTATTATTTCAAATTATACAGTGTTTTAATCTCTTATAAAATTTTATTATAATTGATAAATTTGTAGGTGAATGTGATAAATTATATAAATTTCTTGAATTTTACTGTTATGTTGTAAATTCAATGGTTGTTTATTTAATTCGTCCCCTACATGGGTTGTATGGAAGATGACATGGTAGGTGACTAGGTAGATGACAAGGCCATTGACTATACAGGTATGAGCCAATACCAGGGTGAAACGTGTCCCAATCCCAGGGCACCATGTGGCACCCAGTATTTTCCCAAGGTTGGTTGGGTAAAAGGTTCGTTCCACCTCCAGGGGAATCAAGCTCGCGACCTCCAAACTAGGAAACGGCCTAACACCCCTAGGCTAACCAGAATGAAGAAAGATGAAACTTGTTTTTTATTTGGAGGATTCCATATTTAATTTGTGGTTGGAGTGTTGTGTGCGATACACCCCAGTCGGCATGGGCCAACCCCGACCGAACAGGGGCTGAAAACCAGGGTCTAACCAATTCATATGCACGTGGAGACTTAGTCAAGGACACATGCACCAAGCCATGAGACCAGGGGCCAGGAGCAGAGGAGCCAGGGTAGTTGGGGCACGTGGGAGCCAGAGCCATGGCCATATGGCCATGCGCATAGGACCAGGACGTAACGACCTGAGGCTCAATAAATAGCGCCCAACCCAATGACACATGGAGCCTACCATATGAATAGGATCTCGATAATAGGGGGATGCACCCTGAATTATTCCCAAACTTGGGGTTTAAAACTACATTATATGATTTTTAGTGGATTTTCAATCTGTTTTGGGAGATTTTGTTCATTATTGGAGGATTTGGAGCCCTTTTTTAGGCCATATCTTCGGAGAAAGTTGGGAGGTTGTTGCCAAATTCAAACCTATATAAATCATCAGTTCTTGGAAGCTCGAGGGAGGTTCAAACAAGGATAAATGCTGAGGAATTTTACAGCAAAGCCATTTTTATGCAGGGAAGCTCTTGAGGAGAGGAACTTTGTGGGTCATTTCCAGGAGCTTCGTTTAACCGTTTTCAGTGTCGTCATTTGTGTTGAGTTCTTGAGTTCTAGAAGAACATAGCCAAATCAATTTGTAATACATTTGACACTTTTTTGATGTGCGTTTGAGGCTTTGAAGAGAAATAAGAAAGTCTCACCCACTGAGACAAAGGCCCAGAGACGTAGGCAATATTGTCGAACTCCATTAACAACTTTGTTGTTATGGTTTGTTGATGCTTTGTGTTTATTTCCAGATATGTATGTCTTATTATGGATTCCATGTTACATCATTAATTATTCCTATTTCTTCAATTCCTAAATGGTAAATGAAATCATGCTTTAAAAACTTAACCATAGTCTTTAACATA
Organism: Picea glauca; assembly: GCA_000966675.3. Lineage (NCBI taxonomy): Eukaryota > Viridiplantae > Streptophyta > Pinopsida > Pinales > Pinaceae > Picea > Picea glauca. The sequence goes on from JZKD02S1842716.1 coordinate 192,909, forward strand.
TCTTTTCGGATCAAGCATGGAAAAATATTTGGTTAGAACGTGGAAGGGAAACTCAGAAACGAGGCACGAGAACCTCCTAACTTTAATGTTGCACAACAAAAACAATTTTTATGCAATGCAACAAGGGAACTAGAAGAGGATGGAACATGTGAAGAGTTATAGCGAATGAAACAAAGGTCAATAAAGGAGGCTAGATTATGCGAATAAGTATAAAGAGACATAGAAAGATCATTGTAGGAGGCTTTCATCTGTGAAGAGTTACACCATGCAACAAAAAAATCATTGGAGCAAGCTTGTTTGCATGAGGAGATACAACAAGCAACACATAGGTTGCTAGAAGAAGTAAATAAACAAGAAGATGTACAACGAGACTAATAGAATGTAATAGAGGAGAGTGTGTGTGATTTTCTACAATGCACAATGCAAGAGGAAATGCAGTGCAACACTTGTTGTTAGGAGCAAGGTGAGCATCAAGTAAGAAAATTCTTACACTATTGTTGGAAAATGTTAAGTGATCATGATGTTGCAAATAAGTTGACATGTATTTTGACAAGATGTGTGTGGGAAAAGGATAACATTTTAGATAAATATTCCCCATTGCAATAAAGGGATGTGCACCAGGTGAGAAAACATCAATGCATAGGAAGAGAGTTCAAAATGACAATTGAACTTGGAAGCTACGAGATGGACGATGACATGTTGAACCTCATATTTTATTTAAACATATTGCTAAAGAAATATTGGGAGTTGATGGGCAAGCCAAACTTTGTGTGTTCCAAATTCAACTTAAGTTGACTAAACAATACCAAATATATCCTATAGACCTCTTGGAGTAGGTAGAAGTGATTATTGAAGGTGTGAAAACCAAAACAAACTTCAAAGTGATTGAGATCATGGATGACTTAGATCCCCACCCCGCATTAATTGGAATTGACTAGGCATTTGACAATAATGAAATTTTGAATATGAAGAAACGACAAATGTCCTTTGAAATAGACACCTTTTGCATCATTGTTCCACTATATATAAATGCATGAATAAGGATGTGTGAAGCTCTATTGTTGAAAACATATTTTAGATCACAACGAATAAGGAATATTATATCAATTCCACAACATAAGATGAGTTAAGATAGAGAAGTGTGTGCTCATATGACACAGAATCATAGGATTATATGGTGAGATGGTAGCAGAAGATTTATGAGGTTTCAACTATATGATGCATGTGACTTACTAAAGCGGTGCACAAGATTGGAATAAGACCTTTTAACCTGCAGTAGTTATGTGGAACAACTTTAGTGGATGGGTTTCTTTCCTAGATGCATAATATTCATTACCCATAGAAAATAGGTTCTATATGTAGTGTTGGAAGGAATACCTATGCAATGGTGGGGAATGTACCAAGAACACTCACGAGAGTGGGCACAAGTGGTGGAGTCAAACATGGAAATATTTTTTCCTTTGAAAAATACCTAGGAACACATGTGTTCATGCCAATGACATTGGCTAGTCGGGTAGAGGGTGAATACACAAGTGATCCATATAATTTATAAACGTGCTACACCAACCAGTATCCCCATCCCTCAAGGGACTTTCACTAAAACAACGATGGTAAATAGGTGGCACGAGCTAGAATTCAAAACAAACCAAGGGTTGGGAAGTCAACAAAATTCCCTTCTCCAAAATGCAAGAACAAAAAATCGTTCATGGTAAGGGTCGAGGAACATGATTTGAGTGAAGAAGCATCACGACCTGCTAGGGGAATATGTGATTAGATGACATACCTAGCATGGAGTAGGGGTGCATAGTAACCATGTGTTGCACCATAGTAGGATGGACATAGGGCATGGGTAGAGAAGTGTAACATATTGCTCTACTGAGCACACTTTTATTGACTTATTATTTGAGGACACTTGCATGCAAGGTATTCGGTTATGGTACATTGTGATTCATTTTTATTATGGATTATGCATGATGATGATGATGTTTTGTGATTTCTTGTTATTCTATGTATATGTATTGGAAAATGTTATTGACATGTTTTTATGAGTGTGCAGGACACATGATAGTTTATGGATGTTGATGGCATCAATGGACTTCTTTGGACTCTGGATCGAGTTAGGGAGTGAATTGTATTTTGATTGACAATTTCATTTTACACACTTGTGACATATGATTTATTACAGTATCATTTATGTATATGGATTATTGACACATTTTTTGTCAGTGGATGTAGGCTTGACGATGCTTGCTAATCCGACTCACATAAGGAGTAGAGGGGACATGCACAAAAACCATACATTGAGGGAGAGGTGTGGCAGTGTCACTATCACAGCCTAGTAGAACTCCCTTCGTGGTCAAATGGTAGGTTAACAATTACCTAGTTTGAGAGGTCCACAATGTCGTGAGGGCGGACTGAGACAATCACTCACGAATATTTCTAAGGAGCGTGCAATAAGGCATATTCCTTATTCCTTAGAAGCCCTTAGTCTTTCACAAGGATGACTGAATGGAGTGTTGACTCTGAAGGGTCGAACAACTTCCAAATCCATTCAAAGGAGAGTGGAATCCTTGTAGCACTGAGGTGCGCTCTGAATGTCACATTGCGTAATTAAAAGCTTGAGTCAATAAATCTAGGTGGCCTAGAAAACACATAAATGATTAGACCTTGTTGGATTAAAATAATTATTTAAACAATGAATTTATTAATTATAAATCCCAATAAATTCTAAGCCTAATTCTAAGACTAAGACTAAGTCTAAGTTTAGTTAGGGGACTAAATTAAAATATTAAATAAATTAAAAGAATAGAGATAAATCAATTTAAGGAAAAAGTGAGAAAAATCTAAAGATTAGATAGAATGAACCTGTGTGCATGAAAATATTAAAAGGTTTTTTTTTTAAATAGAAAGAAATAAATATGAGAGAATAGGTGTACACATAGAATAGTATATAGAGTCTATCTACCACTAGTATAACTAGAAGAAGATTCACAATCCAACTCTAACTAATATCTAGTTAGGAGAGATTCATTAAATGAGATTTTGGGGAAAAAAGGAACAACTAAAAGAGAAAATAGGAACACATTGGGGAATGTGAGGGAAATTGGATTTAAAAAAAAAAAAAAAATGATAATTACTTGTGCAATGTGAGGAGAGTGTTATAAGTGTGTGGGTGAATAATCATAATTACTTTAATCTAAAAATTTAATTATTTGTGCATGAGGACATGTGTTGTTGAGGAAATTTCTATAAAACAAATGGTGTAGAAGGAAAATGGATCTGACTTATTCTTGGTAAGGTTATGCTGACAAAATCATTGGAGACTATTTTTTACTTGTGAGGGTTGGGATACCAATCTATAAAGGAGTGAAATCTCTTCCTTGAGAGACAAGCTTGGGTGTTAATTTTTTTTTATTTTTTTTTGTGTGGCCCCTATCATTGGTTGGGAGGTACTGGTCAAATTGTTTGATTAGAAAGCAAGGGACTAGTGCAAGTTTCCAAATGAAGAATTGTCGTTGAGCACATCAACATACAGTCATGGTATTTCATTAATATAGTTATTGTAGCATTATAGATGTTAAATTGAATTTACAAACTGAATTTCAGATTGTATATTTTATAAAAATATCCTTGAAATGTATATTATATTTTATTCTTAAGCAGAGATATGGAGGATTGTTACAATCCTCGTAGTGGTTTAAAATTTCATTATTAAATTCATTCATGAAAGTGTCGCATTATTTTTTTATTTGATTAGACCGAAGATATATAAATTATGTATATACAGGTTACTAATTCACTGTTTAACATTTGTGGATGATCATTGGTTTCCACGGATTGATTCTAGATACATGTTACAATTAGATCTACACTTATGCGCTTAAATATAAGTTAAGAATCTACCGCATAGAGATTTTACCTTGGTAAACACAAGAGATTTTACGTTACTCAATTCATGGTTTATAGAATTTCAGATAACACTGCTAGGATGGGATAATTAATTTTGTTTTACAATAAATAGTATACATATGCACCATTGATTGTGGAAGACCATTAGATAGAATGCATCCTATCCTTAATCGTTTTCCAACCAATAAAAGTGTATCGTGATCGGAAGTCATTGATTATGTTTTCCTGGATGGGCAAATATCATGAAACTGATAGATTTATGGTGATTAAGAATGGTAATGTGAATGCTTAAATAAGTGTCAATGGAAATATCTTCTTGAATGATGTTACTAATCCTCTTATTCCTTACTTCTAATTTTAGCTATTTTTATTAAAACTTTGGGTTCTAGGAATAATCTTCTCTTTCTCAAACTTAGTACACTTAGTTTGGTGATAGGAACCTCCATTCGATTTCTTTGGTAAGTTGGAATTGGCGTTATTTTGGTTCTTGTCAACTGATTCTCTACAGACTTAAATTCTAGCCATGTTTGTGATTGCCTCGTATATTTATGATTAACTGAGAGTATAATTTGTTGTTCTTCGTAGTATTGGACGCGTAGTAGTCATTTTGGAATGGGAGTTTAATTAATAAAATCTTAATTCAGACTATGGATGTGACTTACCACTTGGTAAAGTGATTGAGTTGAGACTTACATTGAACTTATGTCTCGGGCCACCGATCCTTGTGTAGGACCACCGAATCTCATTAAAAAAATTTAAGCGTTGAGTCTAAAAAAACAAACGAGCGAGAAGATCTCTCTTGCAACATAAATTATCTTGAGCTATAACATTCTTATCCTTCAATAAAATTCTTAACCTTATCCTTGTTTTAGACAGTTTATTTAGCTAGATTGTCCCCACGTTGTTATGGATAAAATTGTTAAATGAACTTTAGATTTAAGTGTACATTTCAGTTATCACGTTCAAATATCATCGCAACTTTAGATGGATGAGCCTTAAGATTTCAACATGATAGGTGAAAAATTAGGCATATGGTGAAATGGATAATTAAAGGTAAAAGTTTATCCTTGCACATTAGAATGAAGTTATTGTACAACTAGAGAAATTAAAAGGGTTAAATGGACATCCCCTTGATTTCAATACCTTTAGAAAATCTCCAAACATCTCTACACTTAATCTAGTTATTGGGTGAGATGTGTTTAAATCCTTAGAAAAATAATTGAGCTCTTATTAGAAGTTTTTCGATGGGGTATGGTTTCCTTAGGAACTAGTAAGCCTTGGAATTTACACCCAAGAACCATGAGTTCTAAGATGACTAGAGGAATGTTTTAATAATAATAAATAAATTAAGTTCTTTTAGGATTATTTGTTAAGAATGGATTTAAAGAAAATATTTTTATATAGTTCAATCATAATGATTGTTATTGGAGACACATGAAATTGTTAGTAGATATTTAATCGTTAGATATTTTAAGGTTAGGATTTATTTTGTGGGATAGTTACGATTTTTTTCTTTCTTGGAGAATGGTTTACCTTGTATTGAGTTAACATTAATTGTCTTAATTATTAAGTATAATCTTAGAATGTCGGAGTAGATTCACATAAGTTAGTTATGGATAAGTTATCAAAGAATGATGTTAATGATTAACAACCTGGTTTTGACAGTATTGAACTATTAACTGATTGTAAAATATTTTAATTAAGGTGCCTAGTATAATTAAATTTTATAATAGTAAGATTTGGATATAATGGATATTGAATTTAAATTATGTTAACATAAGCTATTACTTGAAAAAACTTTGTATGATAAACCCTCTAAGATGCTTCATATATTAGTTTTTTGGAACTTCCTAATGATGTAGAGGAAGTATAATTGGTTCCTTAGAATATATAATGAGGGTATAATATGATAGAACATTTTAATTGTCGTCATATAAATTATTTGTCCTTGAATTAATACTTCGTAATTACTCTTATCTTATGTTGTTTAGCGGGTCGTTACATTCTTATTCCACATGCATTTAATTCTTAAATGAATGTTTAATTCGTAGTAGACTAATGTGTGCGTATATAATTTATGATTAGTATTGTTGTTGATTAATCATGATAATTGGAATAGTATGATGGTTAAGGGAACTAGATATCTCCTTGTTCCTTAGAACAATCGCGAGTCCCGAGACCTTAAATGGTCAAAATAAATCAAATGAATCCTAGACTTGAGTGTTGATTATGTATCTTAGAGGTCCTAACCTTGCAGGATAGGTTGGGTGGGTAGATATTCTTTTTTATATTTATTTGATATGGTTGAACTCAAAAAATTTGATGTGGTATTTGGTTTCTTGTTGTGTAGTGATGAGATGAGAATTGAATGTGTAATTATTATGTATGTTGTTATTGCATATCACTTGTCCTAACAATTGTTTCAAAAAAAAAATATCTCTACTGTACTCAATTAATTGATGTCATAACGGAGGGGACATTACATATGGTATTAGAGTGGGTTCAAGTCTATGAAATTGGATCGTTACGTCTTCCACTGTGTTAAATAAATGATTAAAATTTTATCGCTAATTGAATTTTGAAATTGTACATGCATGTAATAATGGTTAGAGGACGCAGAGGAAGTAGATGACGTGGTGTTGTGATGTAGGAGCATCGACGACTCAATCTCCGAGACAACGCGTGGAGAAAGAAGAGACAGCTGGACAAGCCAACAAACCTTAAATTTTGAATTCTACCTTGGTATTGTTGCGACGCCGTTTAACTAAAGGCATTCAAAGTGAGCGCATTTGTAATATAATGTAGATAAGAATGCATTTAACGGTTTTAAATGCTGGTAGATAGGGTTAGCTGTAGATTAGACAGTTTCATCTTCCAGGAGGGAAAACGAATATAGGCACCCTCCGTTGTATTGTTGGATTATTATGCACATTTTGTATTATTCAACATTAGAAGAGAAGGAAGAATAGAGCAGAGAGATTGTGAAGAAACTCCATGTACAGACATTGAATTAAGAGGAAAGATTTATTCAATTCCATGGATGTGTCTAGTCTCTTTGTGTTATTGGTATTATGCTATTGCATGATTGCTTCTTTTTATGCTTATCTTCTATATGCTGCTTATGTGATTGCATATCAGGTTAGAAACCTGAGAGAATGAGTTTCAATTGTTTCTCTGTTTGAGCCAAGAGATTCCTGCATAGAGTGCAGTCGAATTCCTCCGCATAGAGTGCGTAGAGGGGGCTAGACAGTTGAACTTTTGTACTCGGGTTGCCAAAATAAATTAGGTTATTCGAACCATGCAGGTGAGTGCAGGTTGGACGTGGGTCTCAGCAGTTAGTCTGAGGAAAGAATCCATAAATCTCTGTTGCAGGCGAGTGCACGGGGTTTGAATGACTTCAACACTTGGAGGGTGATTGAATGGTGAAGTGTGAGCCGACCACTTGAAATTTCTCTGAAGGAGTCAACCGAACAAAGCTCAGGAGGGACAATTTTTTTGTTTCACTGTGGGAATAGACCCAGGGAAGTTCGCACAGGACAAAGGTGGTGAAGCGAAGGAACCCTTCAAGAGGGAGAGAATCTACAGACTAAAATCCCCGTGAAGTCTCACGAGATCCTGAGGACCTTCCGATCATGGGGAAGTTGCGTGAGAGATAACCCATAAGTGCAGACAGGGAGGAACAAAGTCCATCGGGTTTCGGAGTTCGGTGTTCGGAGGATGGCGAGGTGAGAGTTTTATGCCTCATGAAATCGCGAATAGCGATTTCTCGAATTAACGGGAGTCGTTGATCATCAGAAGGACATGTGGCATTAGATTCCGGAGATCGGGACATCGGTGATCGGTGTTTTCAACAGCAAAGAAAACTTGCATCATGGATTCGCGATCCGTGAAATCTCGAAGGGACGTGGCGAGTGGGACCACATGTGTTAGTGGAATCCACATGGCATTGGATCAGGAGTCGGGGATCAGGACTTGGTAGGTCCTGTGAAACGGGGTTGTGGAAACCGTGAACTCCCGATCGGCGATTTCCCGAGGTAACAGGTGTGTGGGGTCCAAGTGACGGCAGCGAGGACACGAGCCATCGAAGTTCGGGGTTTGGTATTGCAAGTAAAATGCGACATCACAATTGTCGATTTCCCGATAGGGGAAATTTCCGAATGGAAGTTGTTGACCGTTGACCATCGGGGTTCGGGAAAGTAAAAGGCCCGATACCGTGAGCGTTGAACTCACGAATTCGTGAGTGCCGATTTCCTGATATGCAATGGGAGATCGTCGAACGAGTGTTGCTATGGGTTGAAGACTCCCGATAGGAGAATGGAGCATTGACTCTTCGGGCCAGAAGTTGAAGAAGATCCTGGTGAGAGCGACTGTCCGTCTGAGGGGCGGGTTGCGTAAGAGTGGTATCAGAGCCCTGAAGTCTTGTCTGTATATTGCAGGCGAGAGAAGGGAAGGAGAAAGGAAAGTACTCTGATACTCACGACTTGCGTCAGAGTGGTATCAGAGCGGGAGTACCTTTTCTTTGTGAAGCAGAGATAGAAGAGACATAATGCCACCCAGGAGAGAAAGGAAGTCTCCTGATCGTGAGGACAGGGATGCCCGAAGAAGGGGTAGGCAGGCAGGGAATCCAGAAATGGAGCGTCAAATACGAGATCTCAGGGTGAGACTCGAAGATATGGAGGCCACCCAGAGGCGTGGAGCAGGTGCAGCAGAGTTCAGCGATCCTGAGGTTGAAGAGGAAGCTGGACACGACCAAGAAGAGGTCGCCGCAGAAGATGCCTCGACAGAGAGGTTGATCAGAGCCATTTCGAGGATGAGCTCGAAGACGAAGATGGATATTCCCGTCTATGAGGGGAATCTAAACGTAGAGGAGCTGCTGGATTGGATCCGAGCGCTCGATACCTACTTCAACTATGAAGACATCGAAGAGGACAAGAAGGTGAGGCATGCTGTCACTAAATTGAAAGGACACGTAGCCTTATGGTGGGACGAGCTGCAGGCAGACAGACGTTCCAAGGGAAAACAAAAGATCAAAAGCTGGGACAGGATGATCGCTAATATGAAAGAGAAATTCATCCCTAGGGATTACGAGATCACTCTGTTCAGGCGGATGCAGAACCTGAGGCAGAAGATGATGACGGTGAAAGAATACACCGAGGAGTTCTACAGGCTCAATATTCGAGCTGGTCATCAGGAGAGTGATGACGAAAAGGTGGCAAGATATATGAATGGTCTTAGGTATGACATTCATGACGAGCTGAGCATGGTTACCATCCGCACAGTTGAGGATGCGTACCAGATGGCTCTGAAAGCCGAAGAAAAGCTGAGCCACAAGCAGGGACAGAGGGGGCGAGGCAGAAGCCAACCTAGAGGCAAAGGAGTTGCCCAAGAAAGGACTCAAAAGCCCAAGGAGGATTGGAAGAGACCTTAGGGAAAGGCTGAAAGAGGTGGAACCTCACAACAGAGGCTACAAAATTCTGAGCCGAGGAGACAGCAAATGGATCAGCAAGGAGGATATGCTGACACAAATACATTTCCTCGTAATCGAGGTAGAGGAAGAGGCCGTGGAGGAGTTATCACGTGTTTCACTTGTGGTAAAGACGGTCATAAAGCCGTGGACTGTCCAGAGAGGAATATGGACAGAGGAAATGCTCATGTTGCTGAGGCGCAGAGGCGTGACGTTGAATATGAAGACGCTGGAAGCGGGAAGTCACTAACAGTGCATAAGGTTCTCTTGAAACCCGAGAAAGAGATGGAGGACACAGCTCAAAGATGCCGACTATTCCGGATGACTTGCAAGACCCAGGGATGGAAATGCAAGGTCATAGTGGACAGTGGAAGCACAGATAATCTCATTTCGACCGAGATGGTGGAGAAACTGGAGTTGAAAACGAGCAAGCACCCGAGTCCATACAAGGTGACATGGCTGCAGAAAGGACACCAGGTATGTGTTACAAAACAATGCTTGGTAAAATTTAAGATGGGTGAATATAGAGATGAAATCTTGTGTGATGTCATTCCCATGGATGTCTATCATGTTTTATTGGGGATACCATGGCAGTATGATAGACATGTGCTTCATGATGGGAGAATGAACACATACACCTTGGAGAAGGATGGGAAATCACATACACTGCTTCTGGGGAAGGATAAGGAAGTGAAGCGAGAAGTTAGCAGTACGATACTTCTCATGAGTGGGAAAGAACTTCTCACAGAGCTGGAGAAGGATGAGGACCCACAGTTCTTTGTTGTCAGGAAGCCGAGAATTGTCCTGACAAGCACAAGAGTGGACGACTTGCCAGAGGAGATTCAGGAACTGCTTGGAGAGTTTGCTGATATCATCGTGGATGAACTACCTCGTTCGTTGCCACCGATGAGGAGTGTGAGTCACCACATTGACCTCATACCTAGAGAAAGTTTTCCAAATAAGGCTGCGTACAGGTTGACACCTCAAGAGAACGAGGAGGTCAAAAGGTAGGTTCAGGATCTGCAGGACAAGGGACTAGTAAGGGAGAGTCTGAATCTGTGTGTTGTTCTGACAGTACTGAGCCCGAAAAAGGATGGAGGTTGGAGGATGTGTATAGACTCCAGGGCGATTAATAATATCACCATCAGGTACAGGTTTCCACTGCCACGAATGGACGACTTGATGGATTACCTGAGTGGGGCAAATTACTTCTCCAAGATAGATCTCAAGAGCGGATATCATCAGATCCAGATGAGAGAGGGAGATGAGTGGAAAATAGCATTCAAAACAAATGAGGGTTTGTATGAATGGTTGGTCATGCCGTTTGGGTTAACAAACGCGCCAAGCAAATTTATGCGGCTGATGAATGAAGTCCTACGGGAATTCATTGGCAAATTTGTTGTTGTATACCTGGATGATATTTTAATTTTCAGCAAGACTAGAGCTGAACACTTGAGGCATTTGGCCATTTTGATGAGAAGGTTACAGCAGGAGAAGCTGCTGATCAATTTGAAGAAGTGTTCCTTCATGCAGACATAACTCATTTATTTGGGTTTTGTAATTTCGGCTAACGAATTAAAGATGGATCCTGAGAAAGTGAATGTGATCAAGAATTGGCCATCGCCAAGGAATGTTTTCGAGGTAAGGAGCTTTCACGGTTTGGCAAGCTTCTATAGGAAATTCATTCGAAATTTTAGTGGAATCAGTGCCGCCATGATGGACACTGTGAAAAAGCGGCATAAAATTTTTTAGTGGACGGCCAAGGCTGAAAGGAGCTTCAATTTGTTGAAGCGAAAGATAACCGAGCAGTCGATTCTAGTGCTGCCAAATTTTCAGAAGACCTTCCAGGTGAAGTGTGACGCTAGTGGATATGTTGTTGGAGGGGTTTTAAGTCAGGATGACCGACCTGTTTCATATTACAGCGAGAAGCTGGATGATGCAAAGTTGAAGTACTCCACGTATGACAAATAATTCTATGCCATCATCCAGGCATTGAAGAAGTGGAGGCATTACCTTATACCCAAAGAATTTGTGTTGTACAGTGATAATCATGCACTGCAATTCGTGAGTCAGCAGGAGAAGCTGAATCAAAAGCATGCGAAGTGGGTGGAATATATGCAGAATTTTACATTTGTCATAAAGCACATTTCGGGAACTGCGAAAAAAGTAGCTGACACCTTGGGCAGAAAGTGTTTATTGGTGCAGGAATTTAGGGTCAAGACTTTAGGTTTTGAAAATTTAAAAGATATGTATGCAGACGATGTTGATTTCGGTGAACCTTATGAAGCAGCCGAGAATCCGGTGCTCAGAGATAGGAGCCCGTGGATAGACTTCTTGATACAGGATGGATTGCTGTTCAAAGGAAATCAATTGTGCATTCCATATTGATCCATGAGAGAGAATTTGGTACGAGAAAAACACAGCGGTGGACTAGCAGGTCATTTCGGACATGACAAAACATTCGCCAAGCTGAGCGAATCATATTTTTGGCCAGGAATGCGCACAGATGTGAAGAGATTTGTTGACCGATGCAGAATTTGTCAACATGCGAAAGGCCGAAAACAGAACACAGGGTTCTATCAGCCGTTTCCTATACCCGAAAGGCCATGGGAAGCCATTAGCATGGACTTTGTGTTGGGATTACCGAGAACTCAGCGAGGAGTTGATTCCATTTTTGTAGTGGTGGACAGGTTCTCGAAGATGGCGCATTTCATTCCGTGCCATAAGACGAGTGATGCAACCCACATCGCCAATTTATTTTTCAAAGAGATTGTAAGATTGCATGGATTACCGAGAAGCATAGTCTCGGATCGAGATACCAAGTTCATAGGCCATTTTTGGAGGACGCTATGGAAGAAGCTGGGAACCGATTTAGCATTTAGTTCTTCTTACCATCCACAGATAGATGGGCAGACGGAGGTAGTCAATAGAAGCTTGGGGGATCTGTTGAGAATCTTGGTGACGGAGCATCACACTAGTTGGGATCACATCCTACCACAGGCAGAATTCGCGTACAACGATTCAGTGAATCGGAGTACAGGTAAGAGCCCATTCCAAATTTTGTATGGGACACAGCCAAGAGGAGTTTCTGAGCTCAGGGAGTGAGAACAGGCTGATACTAGCAGTGCCAGGGCTGAAGAATTTGCTGAAGTGATGCAAGAGCTTCACGCATAGGTGAAGCAGCGACTGATGAAAGTGAACCAGGAATATAAGCGCAGAGCCAATCAGAGGAAAAGACAACTTCAGTTTGAGGTTGGGGACATGGTTCTAGCGCACTTGAGGAAAGAAAGGTTCCCTAGGGGAACATATAACAAACTCAAGATGAAGAAAATCGGGCCATGCAAGGTCCTGAAGAAATTTGGGGAAAATGCATACGAGCTTGAGTTGCTAGAGGGCATTGGGATATTTCCGATTTTCAACATTTCGGATTTATACCCCTACAGGGCTGAAGAAGCAGGCACTGGAACTGAGGAACCAGTGATCCAGTGGCAGAAACAATTACCAGTTGCACAGAAACCAAGGATGGAGTGCATACTGGATAAACGAGCAGGGAAGAAGACCAGGAGAAAGCAGTATTTTGAATACCTGGTAAAATGGAAAGATCACCCACTGGAGGATGCCAGCTGGGAGACAGAAGCAGTGATTTTGAAACATGGGCAGACTGTACAGGAACTCATGGACAAGAGCCCATGAAATCTTTTGAGCTGAGGAGTATGATGCAGGAGCATCGACGACTCAATCTCTGAGACAGCGCGTGGAGAAAGAAGAGACAGCTGGACAAGCCAGCAAACCTTAAATTTTGAATTCTACCTTGGTATTGTTGCACCTCCGTTTAACTAAAGGCATTCAAAGTGAGCGCATTTGTAATATAATGTAGATAAGAATGCATTTAACGGTTTTAAATGCTGGTAGATAGGGTTAGTTGTAGATTAGACAGTTTCATCTTCCAGGAGGGAAAACGAATATAGGCACCCTCCGTTGTATTGTTGGATTATTATGCACATTTTGTATTATTCAACATTAGAAGAGAAGGAAGAATAGAGCAGAGAGCTTGTGAAGAAACTCCATGTACATACATTGAATTAAGAGGAAAGTTTTATTCAATTCCATGGATGTGTCTAGTCTCTTTGTGTTATTGGTATTATGTTGTTGCATGATTGCTTCTTTTTATGCTTATCTTCTATATGCTGCTTATGTGATTTCATATCAGGTTAGAAACCTGAGAGAATGAGTTTCAATTGTTTCTCTGTTTGAGCCAGGAGATTCCTGCATAGAGTGCAGTCGAATTCCTCCGCATAGAGTGCGTAGAGGGGGCTAGACAGTTGAACTTTTGTACTCGGGTTGCCAAAATAAATTAGGTTATTCGAACTGTGCAGGTGAGTGCACGTTGGACGTGGGTCTCAGCAGTTAATCTGAGGAAAGAAGCCATAAATATCTGTTGCAGGCGAGTGCATGGGGTTTGAATGACTTCAACACTTGGAGGGTGATTGAATGGTGAAGTGCGAGCAGACCACTTGAAAGTTCTTTGAAGGAGTCAACCGAACAAAGCTCAGGAGGGACAATTTTTTTGTTTCGCTGTGGGAACAGACCCAGGGAAGTTCGCACAGGACAAAGGTGGTGAAGCGAAGGAACCCTTCAAGAGGGAGAGAATTTACAGACTGAAATCCTCGTGAAGTCTCACGAGATCCTGAGGACCTTCCGATCGTGGGGAAGTTGCGTGAGAGATAACCCATAAGTGCAGACAGGGAGGAACAAAGTCCATCAGGTTTCGGAGTTCGGCGTTCAGAGGATGGCGAGGTGAGAGTTTTATGCCTCGTGAAATCACGAATAGTGATTTCCCGAATTAACGGGAGCCGTTGATCATCAGAAGGATGTGTGGCATCAGATTCTGGAGATCGGGACATCGGAGATCGGGGTTTTCAACAGCAAAGAAAACTTGCATCGTGGATTCGCGATCCGTGAAATCCCGAAAGGACGTGGCGAGTGGGACCACATGTGTTAGTGGAATCCACGTGGCATTGGATCGGGAGTCGGGGATCGGGACTTGGTAGGTCCTGTGAAACGGGGCTGCGAAAACCGCGAACTCCCGATCGATGATTTGCCGAGGTCACAGGTGTGTGGGGTCCAAGTGACGGCAGCGAGGACACAAGCCATCGGAGTTCAGGGTTTGCTATTGCAAGTAAAATGCGACATCACAATTGCCGATTTCCCGATAGGGTAAATTTCTGAATGGAAGTTGTTGACCGTTGACCATCTTTTTTCGAGAAAGTAAAAGGCCCGATACCATGAGCGTTGAACTCGCGAATTCGTGAGTGTCGATTTCCCGATACGCAAGGGGAGATCATCGAACGAGTGTTGTTGTGGGTTGAAGACTCCCGATAGGATAATGGAGCATTGACTCTTTGGGCCAGAAGTTGAAGAAGGTCCTGGTGAAAGCGACTGTCCGTCTGAGGGGCGGGTTGCGTCATGTTGTAGGAAGAGGTGTGACACCTCCAATAGTAACCATGCCAGAAGGGTATAACCCCCAAGGATATGATAAGATTACTAAGCAGGAGCAGGTTGTTGTGGGAGATGTGGTAGGTATGATGAGATCCTTCCAGAGGATGTTAGAGGAATTAATTAATATCCTAGATTGAGATGAGGGAAAAGCATTTTTACCCAATGAGGGTTCACAATGCACTCCAACTAGTACTAGCAGTATGCACAAAGAACTCGAGAAGGTGAAGTTTCTCGAGTTCTGAGGTGTCATCGATGCCTTAGACATCGAGGCTTGGTTGGAGAACATGGTGATGCGATTCACACTTTGTGATTAAACCTTCAACATGAAATTCCATATGGAGGTATTTCAACTAAAAGAGATCTCTCTACTTTGGTGGAAGATATTCCTACCTCAACTAAACATGGTCATGGAAGACGTGTCATGGGATTTGTTCGAGGATCGATACTAGGAGAGGTACTTGTCCGATGAATTATTTTATCTCTAACTTAATGAGTTCAACGCCTTATGATAGGGTGGTCATACGATATACTGAAGAGATGTCATTAGGAGCACAATAACATTAGACACCATCCAGATCGACTTCAGGGCATTGTGATACACCCATAGGACCTATGTTCATGACACCACGGTGACAGACTCCTCAGTAGAGGACTCCTTACAGAGGACCATAGCATGAGAAACAACAACATTAGTTTAGAAATGTTCAACAAAATAGACCAAGATCACAGACTATTAGGCTAACAACTTCTACTTCGGGGACCAGGAGAACTCGACTGAAGACTAGATGTTGGACATGTGAAGATCCACATTACTAGTGAGACTTTCTGAATTAGAAGGCCAGAGCGACTGGATCATCGGGACCCACTATGGTTGGATATTTTTGCAAGGCCCATAGGATACATGCATCAATGAACAACCTCCAGGATGAGCACCAGTCCACTTTGCTCGAGACGTCAGGTATAATCGTTGACCAAAATTTAGTATATTGATAGATCCAAGTGCTAGAAAGAACTTTATCTCTACTACAACACTAAACAGAATTAAGGTAAAGGTAGTCAAGTAGGACGGTTTCTGATACGTAGAAATGGCATCGAGTGACAAAAAAAAGGTTGGAGGAAATGTTATGGATTGTAGCATTAACTTGGGAGATTTTGTAACAAAGTCCAACCTATATATTCTGATCTTAGGATCTTATGACATAGTGATTGGTATGGATTGGTTGGAATCGCATGGTGCGATACTTAACTGTAAGACTAAACTATTAAGTTTGACAGATGATTTGGGATAGAGTAGAGTGATTATAGGAAGGAACAAAGGGGTGTCCTTGAGATTTATTTCTTCCCTACAACTACAGAAGAGTATGCACAAGGGGTGCAATCTTTATGCAGTCTTAGTGCTAAACAAAAGGGGCTAGGTGGAAGGATTATAAAACCTTCTTGTAGTGAAAGAGTTTGCAGATGCGTTTTCATAAGAGTTATCAGGTTTACCACTTGAAAAAGAGTTAGAGTTTACAATAGACTTGAAACCTGAAACTGAACCTATAACGAGAACGCCTTACTGGATGTCAACACCTGAATTGCAGGAATTGAAAATGAAATTGAAAGAATTGTTGGTATTGGGACTTATATGTCCAAGTGTGTCATTGTGGGGTGCATCGATGATATTTTGTAACGAACCGCCTCGTTACGACAACCATTCTAGTAACAGGTGCAAATTGTTTTTTTTT
>JZKD02S1842716.1:228733-241679 GCA_000966675.3 Picea glauca
ATATTTTACAGAGTACATATCGAAATCCCAAATAATTGCCTATGTTCTTCATATATTAGTCAAGGACATGTTTTTCCAACTAGAAGCAGATGGAAAGAGGGGGAAGTGGATCACCAAAATATAGGAATATGACATGGTGATAAAACCCACCAAGTTGATTAAGGGTCAAAGGATATAAAATATGATGGATGAAACAAACATATGGGTAGTGGGAATAAATGAAGTTGAAGCTGAGGGGACAAAATACCAAAAATTAGAACAAGGTATATATGTTGAGTTTTGTTATCACCAATCCCCATCGTACCAATATATAACACATCTATTGGACATTGGTCTTTTCCCCCAAGGAATGGACAAGTATCATAAGAGGTCCCTAAAACTTATAGACACTAAGTACCATGATATTAGTGCTAAACTAAATTGGAGAAACCCAAATGAACTACTACTCAAATGTATGATAGAAGAGGAGGAATTTTTTTTGATCATAGACATGCATCAAGGGATCTTTGGAGGCATGTATTTTGTACCATATCTCATAAGATCCTAAGGTTTGGATATTTTTGGCCCACCCTATTCTTTGATGTCCATAAATTTGTTAAGGTATACCATGAGTGACAAAAAAATTTTGGAAGGTAGAAAATTCCTAACTTACCCTAATGCACTCATTACAAGTAGAATCCCCTTTCCAATAATAGGGTATTTATTTCATAGGTGAAATACACCCTCAATCAAATGGCTAGCATAGATTGATTCTCATGGCTACTAATTACTTTACCATATGGTTAGAATGCATCCCCACAATACAAGCCATTTACCAATATGACATCAAATTCCTTGAAGAGAACATCTTGTCTAGGCTTGACTACCCCCGCAAAATAGTCATAAATAATGCCAAGGATTTTACCTCATTAGGGAAGGTATAATTTTTTCTCCAAAACAACATTATCATTTGCCATTCATCCACATACTACCCTCAGGGAAATGACCAAGCTAAGTCTTCAAAGAAGAACCCCATGGGAATCATCAAGAAGACCCTTGTAGATAAAAAAAGACCATGGAACTCCCAACTTTGATAAATCCTATGGTAAAACAAGGTCAACACCAAGAGAGCTACATGGAAAGCTCCTTTCTAGATGATCTATGGCATGAAAGTGGTGTTGTTTTCTCAAATAGAACTACCTATGATGAAACAACTATATAATATAGTGTGTGAGCTTTATAAGATCAAGAGGGGAATAAATTAGTTGGTGGAGGTCCAAGAGCAAACAACTCAGGTGTATGGATAACTTAAAAAATATTAGGATAAGATGAAAAAGGAGTTGAACAAAAAGGCCAGACCCACAAGTTTTTTGAAAGGAGATATGATTCTCCTATGGGATACAATACATAAGAACCTAAACAAGCATGGGAAATTTGACGATTTGTGGTTGGGCCCCTATGTCATAGAATAAGTATGTGCCAAAACTCCCAAATCTTTCCACTTGGCTAACCTAGAGGGACATTGGCTTTATTTTCCTATCAGTGGTAGGAATCTAAAAAAAATCATATAGACCTAAGAGCGGGACTAAGAGATTGACTTTGGCAGTCCTACCCTATTCCATAACTTTTTCTTTCCGATTTCTAGTTATGTCCCTTTCTTTCTTTTACATGTCTTTGCCTTTTATTTGATTCAGTCCATTACTAACTCTGTAATCATCATTTTGACCCCATAGCCCAAAATATTAAGGCATTTTTTTACTCACCTTAGAGTCTATTTCTTGACTCCTCATAGGGAGGAGCCATCCCATAGAAGGAGATGATGTTATCACCTTATGGAGCCCAAAAAAATTTCATACCAAATTACATTTAAAATCAAGCCTTGTCTTCATAGGTTTTTAATTACTCGAGTGTTTTCACAATTAGCCAAAATACCTTATCTTTTTGAACCCTATGAATGTTTGAAAACTTTTCATTTTTTTCCTTGTTCAAACCTTGATTCTTCCCTGATTCCTAAATCAGGTTCAATTTCCAAATCTCACCCACTTTTAACTTGGTCAAACTTTGCATTTTAATCTATTTCCATATCAAGCCCATTTTCCAAATTGGGCCCTTTATTCACTTATTCAAAATTTTCTCTTTTATTGATTCACACATTAGGGTCAATTTCCAAATTGGGCCTTTTTTCACCTATTTGAACCTTTCCTTCATCTCAATTCCTCAATTGGGTATGATTTCCAAATAAGGCCCTCATTCACTTGTTACAAATTTACCTTTAGCCGGATTGATAGATTGGTCCCTTAATTCAATTACTGAAAGATCAATTGTTTTGAAATCTATAAAGGTTCAAAGTCTCACTGCTAGAAAAAAATTCATCTCATGCAAGTAACCTGCATAGAACAAGAAAACTAATGCTCGAAAGGAAAAACAATCGAATGCATAAAACAATAGAATTCACTAGAACGACCCTAATTTCATGCGTTTAAGAAAGACTAGTGCCCTTTAAGAAAACAATTAAGACATAATTCAAAAAAAAATCAGTTAGTAGATGCTGAGAAAATAGAGGGCTCCCGTTGGCCACCCAAAAGATGCCTTTCTAATTTAATTATCTATTTGGCCCAAATTGAGTTGCAATTCTAACTAAAAAACAATTCTCGTCATCTAAAGTAAAGCAATGCAACACTCTATTTTATAATAGATAATAAAAAATTAAAATAAATCAAGTGAAAAATGGATGCCTTGGCATAGTTTCCTAGCCAAAAACATCTCAAAGGTTACAACATAATGAACCTACGACGGTTTTTTTTATTCCAATAATTTGAATTAGATATCAATGTGATGAAACAAGGAAAAGTACATGCTGGTCCAAACCACCTTTTGAGAATAAAATCAAGAGAAGACCCATAGGTATCAATTATGACTTACCATATGCATATTTATTCGAATTGTAAGAAGTTCCCAAATAATTTGAAGAAATTACACAATTTTTGCATGATGGACAAGCATTAGTGGGAATGCCAATCGTAAAGAAGAAAGTGCTAACAATGAACATTGCTTGTTATACATTAACAATGGTTAGTGATATAAGTTAGGTCCACACGAGATCCTAATAAAATATGTACTTGCACATGAAAGAGATGAAATAATTAATGAATCCCATTTTGGAGGTATCACTATGGTTGGTTCCACTTATCCACATTGTTTGTCCTACATATATAACACACATATATAAAATAATTTTGATGGATCACTTATCCACATTGGTTGGTAATAAGATGGATCACTAGATGAATGATTTTTGAGTTAGAGTTATTTAAGAAGAGCTTTGGATTTTCCTTCTCAAATAAGTGATGAGTCTGTACTTTTATTAGAAAAGCTCTAAAATTTCACTTTCGGCAGCTAAGGGCGCTTTTCTCAAAGTATTCTAAGCTACCAAAAATTGTCTCTTTTGGTAGGTAAAATGGTATGTGTGAGGAATTTTAAGTTGTCGAAAGCACAGAGTCGGGGTAACGCCCTCCTCGTTACAACGAAAAATCTCATATAACAAGTGCAATTTTTATTTTATTTTCTTTTAAAAGTGTGTGCACACGTGTACAAGGGAAACAAACACATTTGACTCTGTGTCGCCACCCGACGACGAACACGACGCAAACCATGACGAACACAACAAGACGACATAAGACACACAACAAGTAACTGCATGCATTTAACGATGATCAATCGACAATAAGTAAGACTGACTACCCGCCCATCCTACCCTGCAATGGTTAGGACTTCCAAGACACATAAGCAACGCTCAAGCCCAGGTTCCCATCGATTTTAACCATTTAAGGTCTCAGGGCTGGCGACTGTTCTGAGGAACATGGAGGTGTCTACATCCCGCTCGACACAAGCAGACCAAGCACACGAAAGGTTTACCAACCAAGTACAACATTATTTAAATGAACAAAAACCCTCATTTACTAACTCAAAATAATTTATTGTACTTAATTCAAGGACATTCCACCATACATGTTTATCAATAGCAATAAAAATTACAATATGGTTGCCATGAACTAATAAACACATTACATTTATATCACATTAACTTTGCAAAAAATAACAATAAAACTACAATATCATTGCCATAAAATGACAACACCATTTCATTTTAAGTTACAATAACTTTGAAAGAATAACAATCACATTACAAGACAATGATAAATAATAAAGCCAGTAAGGAAATTAACACAACTTATTCCAACCTCCAGTATGAGCCCTGCAATGCATGTCTAAAGTGCATAATATCATAAGGTACAATCTAAATCCACCTTGAAACAATTTCATTTGTGAATTTTAATTTTTCAAGAGTCATCATAGTCCATCTAAATCAATTTACCTTAAAATGTTATTGTTGTTATAATAATTCTAATTTAAATCACTAACCAATAATCATGGGGAATATATACAGCAATGTACGAGGACTTAAATCATGTATATCTTAACAACCTTTACACACAAATTCCTCATCCCACTGGTAAGGATAATAGTAACAATGATATTAATAATTATTATTATTATTATTATTAATAAAGGAAACACTTCATCAATCTAATTATAATAATCATTTTTAAAATCTTAAACCATTTCATAATCATGCGAAGATATCTAAAAAGGTTCTACAATATTCATACCCTTCATCCAATAATAATGAAACTCTACACTTGATAGATCATGTGCATTTTTGATGCCCCATATAACATGCTAGAATAAATTAAAAGTTAAAACAAAAGATAGTGGTGGAATAACGATGTTAAGATCTATCCAAATAAAATTTATAGAGAAAAAGGGTGAAAACATACGAGACAGTGGATATCTTATCGGCCTATCTTTTGTATTAATAAATAATTGAGGGTTGAGGCAAGGGATAAAAGTTTTACTACACCTGTAAATATCCAAAAGGGATAAAGGTAAAAGGAAGCAACAAGATTAACAAAGGATAGATGTCACGGTAAACCAAAATATAAAGTTGGGAATTTACCCTATATGAAGGAGTTGAAATGTTGTTAATTCATAATCAAAATAAAACGGTGTCACCATAAGGATGGGATTGATGTCAAGTAAAAGTTAGTTAAAATCCTTGCGGGTACACCAGTGCATACAATTAGAAACAATCCAGAAAATAAGGATGAAATGTTGTGCCCGCAATTAAGAGACAATCTAGAAATTAGATAAATCGATGTGCATATGTTATGAGACAGTCCAGAAATCAATGACAGTTTAAGGAGGGAGAACTTTGTTTGCCAGGGACAGAGGTTGCCAGAGACGAATTTATAGAACAATATAAAACGAAAATTCCTGACACCCATTGCAGAACAAAGTCTCAGAACTAATTAAACAAAAACAGAAATGCCAATACACTCAGTGCCAGAACACATACTCAGAACTAAATTTTAAAAAACGGAAATGCCAATACACTCATTGCCAGAACGAATTCTCAGAACAAATTTTACAAAACGAAAATGCCAATACACTCATTGCCAGAAAAAATTCTCAGAACTAAATTTTACAAAAACAGAATGCCAATACACTCGTTGCCAGAACGAATTCTCAGAACTAATTTTTCAAAACGAAAATGCCAATACACTCATTGCCAGAACGAATTCTCAGAACAATTTTACAAAAAGAAAATGCCAATACACTCATTGTTGGAACGAATTCTCAGAACTAAATTTTATAAAAACGGAATGCCAGTAGACTCATTGCCAGAACGAATTCCCAGAACTAATTTTTCAAAACGAAAATGCTAATACACTCATTACTAGAATGAATTCTCAGAACAATTTTACAAAACGAAAATGCCAATACACTCATTGCCAGAACGAATTCTCAGAACTAAATTTTACAAAAACAGAATGCCAATACACTTATAGACATATTTAAAAATGCCCCCAGTCATATATAAACGCCCG
Organism: Picea glauca; assembly: GCA_000966675.3. Classification (NCBI taxonomy): domain Eukaryota; kingdom Viridiplantae; phylum Streptophyta; class Pinopsida; order Pinales; family Pinaceae; genus Picea; species Picea glauca. Next base: position 234,661 of record JZKD02S1842716.1, read on the forward strand.
AAGTCATATATAAATGCCCACATTAAAACGAAATGCCCACAGTCATATATAAAAATGCCCACCATAATTTATAAATGCCTACAACAATACAAAATGCCCACAGTAATATATAAACACCCCCATTATTACAAAACGCCCACATCCATATATAAGAATGCCCACAGTCAGATATAAACGTCCACCGTAATTTATAAACACCTAAAGAACACTAATAAGAAATTGCAGCCAATAGTAAGAGAATGTCAGAACCAAGGATAACTCATCGAAAGGATTGTGGGGTTATAACAGTCTAGGCGTAGAAAACAACAATAAGGAAATGGGATGATCCAAAATTCAACACATCAATCATCATCATAAGGATTCATATACAACTTTAAACAATTTTCCTTTTATTCTTAAGCAAACAAATGCACTTGCGTACCTGTGACTGACGGCGAATAACTCGAAGATGCTATCCTGCACTTGAGCTCCGTGTCTCTCCCGCTCGCCAACCGTAGAGACCTCACCAGTACCTCCCAACCAACACTAGGGGTACTCTGCTTCCCCCTTAGCCCCCCGAGCCGCAAAGGGGCCACACACTATCCAATGGTACATCTAGCTCCCAGCTTGCCTCGCAAGGCTGAGCTACCACTCTTATCCGAGATGGGAAATCCCAACTCCCCACAAGTAATCAGTCAAGTCACAAATCCGGCAGCGTAACGTTACACTAACAGCCGATCCCCCTCTTCCTTCTCTTCCCTTTCTTTTATAGAGTTTTTAGAACTTCCATATTTCCCTAAATCACATTTAAATTAAGTTTTAATAAAAATCTTCTAAATATTCTCCTTCGCACAAGTGTCATCCATCCCCCACGTTTCTCCTTTAACTATTTTCTTTAATTTATTAAATTGTCTTATTTCCCTCACCCACCTAGAGTTTCTCCTAAATTTACTCCTAGGTGTTCCCAAATTCCCTCATAGGTTTAAATACTTTCCCTAAAATGAAGTTGCTAATTTAATTCAAATTAGATGGTTCTTAATTACATATTATTTACTATGTTGACCTCGTTTTTTACCAAAAGTTCCCCTCTTTCCTTTATTATGTTTCCTCCATTCCTTAGTTTCCTAATTTTTATTATTCCCTTCTTTCCCCTTTTTATTAGAGCCAAAATGGCAGTTGCGCTATTTACTCTTTTCCTTTTATTATTAATTTAATATCTTTTTACACTTTCACAAGTTAAATAATTTATTTATTCTTTACCTTTGATATCCACAGATTTTAATTAAGTTCTTACTCTCTTCATTTTACCTTAAAATTTATGAAGTCCACAACTATTACTTAAGTGGTTTTTAGTTTAAAATTTATTATTTTATTTTTATAAGGTATTTTTCTTAAGGGTAGACAAAATTTTACCCCTAGTGAAGTTTTAGACTTAAGACTTAGATTCTGAACTAGGCGACATTTTAATTAGGGAAGTTGTTTTTTTTAAATTTCTTAATGAGATATTAGTCTTAGGCCATCTAGGTTCATTCATTTAACATCATCAATGCAACGTGTCGTTCAGGACGCACTATGTGCTCCAAGGGTGCCACTTGCCTCTAGCGTTTCTTTTGCGCGACATGCCCTTTAGGACGCGCCATGTGCTCCAAGGGTGCCAATCGCCTATTGTGTTTCTTTTGTGCGACGTGCCCTTCAGGATGCACCACGTGCTCCAACGGTGCCACTTGCCTCTTGACTGATTGATAGACATCAATAATCCCTGGAGTCAACACTCCGCCAGGTGAACTTGTGGGAGACTAAGGGCTTCTAAGGAATAAGGCCCCCGCCTTATTGCGCGCCCCTTAGAATCATCATGAGGGACTGTTGCAGTCTTCCCTCATGGCATCGTGAGTCCTCTGGAACTAGGTAATCGTTAACCTACAATTCGAGCCACGATGGGAGTGCTAGTAGGCTGTGGCAGGGTTGTTGTCCACACCTCTCCCTCAACGTCTCTAGTAGTCATGTGTGTGGCCCCTTTACTCCATATGTGAGTCTGTTCGGCAAGCTATCGTCAGCCTGCATCATCAACAATCATGTCAGAACATGTCCACATCATATCATCTAATCAAATGTAGTAAGATAATAGTAAAACCATCAAACCCCAATAGAACACTCCCTGACTCGATTCAGAGTCCAAGGGGTTCCGTCAATGCCTCTGCATCCTCAAGGTCCAAAACCATGCACACTCAGTAAAACCAAGTCAATAGCACCTGTCTATTTCAATCCAGTAAATCATCATGTCATCTACCATAATGCATCATAATCAAGGACAAATGTTTTAATATCGTAATAGTCCAGATCACTTGCGAGCAAGTGTCCTCAAAGAATAAGTTTTCTCAGTGTGCCAGAGTGGGATGTTACATACACCCCCTCTTGGTCTAAACTTCGTCCCGAAGATTCATAGTATAAGTGCCGAAATAAGTGTATCACAGTACCATAAGTCTATCTATCAAACAAAAATGGAAACTGCTGGCGCATATCATATGCGTCCTCCCAGGTTGTCGAGTGCGGACTATAATTGTCCCACTAGACCTTGACCTGATCTACCATTCGACATCGTAACTATCGAACGCGGTGATCTAAGATGCGGACCGGCTCAGCCGTGAGCGCTCCCTCATCCGATACCTGCAAGGAACTCATGTCAATCACATGTGTAGGATCACTAATATAGTGTCTCAAAACATATACATGAAAAACATCGTGCATACGCCTCAAGGAATCAGGCAAGGCTAGTCGATAGGCCACGCGCCCCTTTCTCTCCACAATCTCAAAAGGTCCCATGAACCTAGGAGAGAGTTTAGCTCCCTTCCCAAACTTGATCGAACTCTTATGCGGTTTAACCCACAAGAAGACTCGATCGTCGACCTCGTAACTACGGTCGATTCGGTGCGCATCGGCATAACTCTTCTGTCGATCCTGCACTTCTTTAATCCTTTGTCTTATGGTTTGCATTTGCTCTTCCATTTCTTGGATCACTTTTGGTCCCACTAGGACCCTATCTTCAAGCCGATCCCAACTCAAGGGCATATGACACGGTCGTCGGTAAAGAAACTCGAAAGGCGTCATCTTAATGGTGCTCTGGTAACTGTTGTTGTAAGAGAACTCTACTAGTGGGAATAATACCTCCCAACGCTTTTGTTGGTCCATCATGTACATGCGCAACATGTCTTCCAAAGTTTGGTTCATTCGTTCGGTCTGTTCGTCAGTCTCTGGGTGATACACAATACTAAAGTTAAGTTGGGTTCCCAAGGCCTCTTGGAAACTTGTCCAAAATCGTCTAGTAAACACCAATCCTCGATTGGATATAATCCTCTTAGGCACACCATGCAGCCTCACAATCTCACTGATGAAAACTATAGCTATGTCAGGTGCCTGATATGTCATATGCACAAGAATAAAGTGAGCACTCTTCATCAAAGTGTCTACTACTACAAAAATCGAGTCATATCTCCTGGCCGTCAGTGGAAATCCAACAATAAAATCCATCGAAATAACCTCCCATTTCGATTCTGGAATGGCATGTGGTTGAATTAATCCTACTGGGTGTCTATGTTCAGCCTTTACCTGCTGGCACTCCAGACATATGGCCACATAGTTGACTATGTCGGCCTTCATTCCCTTCCAAAAGAATAAGGGTTTAAGGTCTACCCTCATCTTCGTGACTCCCAGGTGAGCCATGTAAACTACTCTATGAGCCTCGCTTAGGATCAACATCCTCAACTCGTCGTTTGACAGTACATAAATACGACTTCTAAACCTCAATAACCCATCGTTATCAAATGAAAATCCATCATATCATGGTACCATCATGGTGTTTTGTCCGATAAAACCCTTGACCTCTTTGTACCAGTCATCGTCACGCTGTAAAGTGAGAATATTCTCACATAGATTCGTCTGAAGAGGTAACACCGAAAATATGCATGGTCTCCGACTCAAAGAATCCGCCACTCAGTTCACTATTCCTTTTATGTAAGAAATCTCAAAGTCGTACTCGCTAAGCAATTTCGACCAATGCCGTTGTCGTGCGTTCAGGTTGCTTTGCGTAAAAATGTGTTGTAGTCCACAATGGTAATTCTTTAATTCAAATTTTCGTCCAACAAGGTAGTGTGTCCAAACCTTCAAGGCATATATGATGGCTAATAACTCCAAATCGTGTGTCACGTAGGTCTCCTTATGCCTTCTCAATTTCCTCGAAATAAAGGCAATCACTCGTCTGTCTTGCATTAAGACTTTGCCCAAACCTTCCTTGGATGCGTCTGTGCATACCAAGAAGTCCACGTCCATGTCAGGGACCTTTAGTATCGGTGTTGTCTTCAACAACTCCTTAAGCCTTCGAAATGCTTCCGCGCATTTCTCGGTCCAAACAAACTTCTTGTTTTTCTTCTACAATTCCGTGATCGGATTTGCTATCTTTGAAAATCCCTCGACAAACCGTTGATAGTATCCTGCTAAACCCATAAAGCTACGCACTTCTATGACATTCATTGATGAAGGCCATTCCATAATATCCTCGACCTTGGATGGATCCATGGCGATACCTTCAACGGAGATGACATGCCCTAAGTAGTGAATCCTCGATTGATAAAAATAACATTTGGTCAACTTCCCATACAATTTGTGCTCTTGCAAACACTGTAGTACCAAGCGCAAATGCTCATCATGCTCCTCTGTTATCAGAGAGTAGATCAAAATATCGTCAATGAATACTTGGATGAACTTGTCCAAGTACTCGCGGAACACCCCGTTCATCAAACTCATAAATACCCCTGGGGTGTTTGTCAGTCCAAACAGTAAAACAATAAACTCATAGTGTCCAAACCTCGTCTTAAAGGTGGTCTTAAGGATGTCATCCTCCTTGATCCGTAACTAGTGATACCCTGATCGTAAATCAATATTGGAGAACACCGTCACACCCTTCATTTGATCGAACAGATCATCAATTCTTGGCAAGGGATATTGATTCTTGATCGTATCCTTGTTCAATTGATCGTATTCAATGCAAAGCCTCCACGATCCATCCTTCTTCCAAATGAAAATAATAGGTGCACCGCACGGTGACACACTAGGACGTATCAGTCCCAGGTCCAACAACTCCTTCAGTTGCATTTTCAACTCTTGTAACTCTGGCGTAGACATCCGATAAGGCGTTCTTGCTATCAGTTCAGTCCCCGGTTTTAGGTCTATGGTAAACTCCAACTCTCTCTCCAGTGGCATCCCAGGTAACTCCTCTGGAAATACGTCCGCAAACTCTCTCACCATCAGAAGTTGTTCTAGACCTTCTGCTACTCCCTTCTCATTTAATGCAAGGATCACATAAATCTTTCACCCTTTCCACATACTCTTCGGTAGCTTTAAGGAAGAGACAAACCTCAGGGAAACTCCCTGGTTCTGTCCTACAATCACACGTCTCTATCTGTTGTCATCGACCAAGCTCAACTGTTTCATCTTACAGTTGAGTATCGCCTCATGTGACTCCAAACAATCCATACCAATTATGACATCATAAGATCCTAAGATCGTGACGTACAAGTTGGACCTCATGACAAACTCTCCCAGGTTAAGGGCACAACTCGTAACCTTTCCTCCAACCTTCTGTTTGGATCCCAAGGCCATCTCCACGAAGCTAAACTCATTCTATTTGACTGACTTTGCCTTAATCCTTTTTAGAGATACACCAGAAATGAAACTCTCGGTAGCACCAGGATCTATCAAAATACTAAGGGTCTGGTCAGCGACAGTACCTGTCGTCTCGAGCACAATCGATTGATGATCTGCCTGGCGGTTATTCACCACTGCATGAATTCGATGAGCCTTGCCCATATCTCCCACTGTAGTGGGTCCGGATGATCCAGTCTCTCTGGTCCTCTCCACAATATAGTCGCGCTGGTAGTGTGGCTCCCCACACATCCAAAACCCCTTCTTCGACCCAGTAGTCCTGGTACCCGAAGTAGAAGATGACGGCCCACCGGCCTGGAACCCTGGTCTGTTCTGCTGAACATGCCTAAACTGCTGCTGCTGCTGGTGACGCTGTTGTTGATGTTGTGGTCCCCGATAAGGCGTCCACTACTGAGGTGGTGGTCGTCAGGGTGTGGTGAAAGTGGATCCCCTCTAGAAGCCACGATATCCTAGCGTATGTCTCACTAGTGTCTGGTGTTTTCGTGTTCCAGATGAAACCTGCCCTATTGGTCTCGCTGGAGTCCTGGTCTGACCCCCACTAATAAGCTCCTCCTCTGCTATGAGGGCCTTCTGGACAACATCGTGCAAGGTTTGAGGCATCAAAATCCTAACCTTTGCACGCAGGCTTCCATTAAGTCCAAACACGAACTTGTTGACCTTAAGTTTCTCCATGTTAAGATGCGGAGCATACCAGAGCAACTCCATAAAATGTGCCTCATACTTGGGCACCGTACGACCTCCCTGTCATAAGGCGTTGAACTCATTGAGCTAATGCTCAATGAATTCCTCTGAAAGGTACCTCTGTCGGAATCATTCCTCAAACAGTTCCCATGACATGCCTTTGACGGCCATGTTTAGTTGTGGTAGGAGCGTCTTCCACCATAGAAGAGCGCTCCCCTTTAGTTGAAAGACCGCCATGCGAACCTTCATGTTGGAGGTATAATCGCGAAGTTTGAAGCACATCGCCATGTTCTCCAAGCATGCTTCAGTGGCTGTGCCATCCGGGGCACCAAAGAACTCGGGAAATTTGACCTTCTCGAGTTCACGTGAATGCTACCAGTAACGGCTGGTGCGTGCGGTGGAACCTCAGCGGGGGTCGGCGCCCTGGCCTCATCTCTGTCCAAATGACTGATCAATGCCTCAGACATGCACTGAAAGGATCTCATCATCCCGACTACATCGCCAACTTCTATCTTCTCTTGTCCGAGATCCTGCTCATCTCCCTGGGGGTTAGACCCCTCCGGCGTGGATGCTACTGGGGGCATGGATCTAGCTTCCTATTTTCATGATTTGATATATCAAAGCACATTCTTTGAAGGATATGA
>JZKD02S1842716.1:241760-260385 GCA_000966675.3 Picea glauca
GTAGCATGAGGCTTATTTTGACAACATATCCTATTTTTTATTAAAATCCATGTAGATATGGAAAAATGAGGCCTCCTCGAACATAGATTTTTTCTCCAAGCATAGTGCCATGATTAGCTCCAAAGAGTATGACTCCATCCCCACATATTTTTGGCGAGCCTTGATAAGCTCCATCAGAGAAGTCCCAAGGATTTGTGAAATCCATACGGGGCTCATGCAATAACCTTTGGGATTTAATATTAATATTAATATTAATATCAAAATTGATGCCCAAAATATTTTTTTATTTTTATTTTTTTTAAATTTTGGTCGTCGCATATCTGACGCCCACTTTTATATATGCGATGGTTTTGGAATATAAACAACGGAAATTTGTCGTTAGATATCCGATGACAACTTTTATATATGTGACAGTTTTTCCATATAGACAACATAAAGTTGTCGTCGGATATCTGCCGACAACTTTTATATACGCGATGGTTTTGCCATATAGACAACAAAAAGTTGTCGTCGGATATCTGACGACAACTTTTATCTATGTGACGGTTTAGCCATATAGACAATGAAAAGTTATCGTCGGATATCCAGCAACAACTATTATCTATGCGACGGTTTTTCCATATAGACAATGGAAAGTTTTCGTCGGATATCCGATGACAACTTTTATCTATGCGACGGTTATACTATATAAACAACGGAAAGTGATCGTTCCCTATTCAATGACAACTTCTATTTTTTGCATCAGTTTAGCTACAAAAACAACAAAGAACTTGTTGTCGAATATGCGACGACGACTTCTGTTGATGCGTCGGTTTAACTATAAAAGTTGTTGTCGCAATATAGATGAAAAGTTGGTTTGAGAAAGTTTTCCTATAGCGTCACTTATGCGACATTTTCTCACGTTCGTCGCAAATACCACATCACCTAAACCGACGTTTCAAAGACTCCAAATTTGTCGCCATATCAACGACATAACATTGCATAAGCATTGAAACAACTGTCACAAAATGGGCCAAATGTGCTAGTGAATGATCTGTTCGATCAAGTTGGTGGGACCAAGATCTTTTCAAAATTGAATTTACGATACAATTATCATCAAGTTAGGATAAAGGACGAGGACATAAACAAAACAACTTTTCGAACAATATATGGACACTACAAGTTTGTAGTCATCCCTTTCGGACTCACTAACACACCAACCAGATTTATGTGCTTGATGAACAACATTTTCAGTCAGTACTTAGACAGGTTCGTAGTAGTATTTATCGACGATATTCTGGTCTATTCCAAAATAGAGGAGGAACATGATGAACACTTAACAATAGTTCTACAAACATTAAGGAAACACAAACTATACGCAAAATTCGACAAATGTGACTTTTATCAAAAAGAAATATAATATTTAGGACATGTCATTTCCTCAGAAGGTATTGTCGTAGACCTGGAAAAGATAAAAGACATTATGGAATGGTCAGTACCTAAGGATGTGGCAGATATCCAGTCATTCATGGGAATCCCTGGATATTATCACAGATTTATAGAGGGGTTTTCCAAGATAGCCTACCCTATCACGTCAGTACAAAAGAAAGGAACCAATTTTAACTGGTCGCAAAAGTGTCAAGACATCTTTAACAAGATGAAAGAATTATTGACATCGACACCCATTTTGAAGGTATCAAACCCAGATAAAGACTTCACAGTTTGTGTTGATGCAAGTAAAGAGGGACTAGGTGGTGTCCTAACTCAGGAAGGGCACGTGATTTGTTACGAGTCCCGAAAATTAAAAGAACAAGAGTGAAATTATGTGGCGACACTATATAATGCCTTAAAAATGTGGCAACACTATACAATGGGCAGATAATTCCTACTATTGACGGATAATAGCGGGATGAAAGATTTGTTTAACCAACCAGATCTTAATGCAAGACAAGCAAGGTGGCTAGCCTTCTTGAGTGAATTCGACTTCGAGGTCAGACATATCAAGGGTAAGGAAAATAAAGTAGCAGTCACTTTAAGAAGAAGAGTCCACGGGTTATTTGAGATAAACATCACTAGGGCAGAAAGTGATCTGGAACAAAGAATAAGGACGACAGGTATTAATGACAGAAATTACACTAAGATAATGACATAATTAAAAAACATGATCGCCAACTCTGACAAACTAGATCTAAGCATCGACAAGAAAGGACTATTATGACTTAAAAACAGACTTTACATACCAGATTCAGCAGAATTGAAATCAACAATTTTGGAGGAAGTGAATAAGAAACCGTATTCTGGCCATCCAGGTTACTAGAAAACAATAACATCACTTAGAAAACTATTTTTTTGGCCTAGTATGAAGGGAGAAACAACAGAATACTTGGCTAGGTGCCAAGATTGTCAGCAGGTTAAGGCCGAGCACTAGCATACAGCCGAACTATTACATCCATTACTAGTACCAGAATGGAAATGGGAGACTATATCACTGCACTTTATAACAAACTTGCCTAAAACTCAGAAACAAAATGATTCTATCATGGTTGTAATTGATAAAATCAGTAACTTTGCACACTTTATTCCTATAGAGTCTACTTTTAATGCTATAAACATTGCTGAAATATTCATGAAAGAAATTTTTAGACTACATGGTATTCATAAAATGGCGATTTCAGATAGAGACGTAAAATTTACATTTGCTTTTTGGAAGGAATTGTTTGCAGGGATAAACACTAACTTGAATTTCAGTACAAGCTATCATCCAAAAACGGATGGAAAGACCGAAAGGACAAACCAAATCATAGAGGATATGCTTTTCATGTACGTAAGAACACAACCAAGCAACTGGGAAGACTACCTTCACTTGGTAGAATTTGCATATAACAATGGGTACCAAACTTCGGCTAAGTTGAGGCCTTTTGAAATACTGTATGGCAGAAAGTGTACGACTCCAATTAGCTGGGATAACCCGACTGACAGAATCATGATTGGACCAGATATGCTCCAATAAATGGAGAACATGGTAAGAAAGGTACAACAGAACTTGAAAGAAGCACAAAACAAGCAAAAGAACTATGCAGATAAAAAAAGAAGACACGTGGAATTTCAAGTAGGAGAGCATGTTTATTTGAAGGTCAAAGACCGAAAGAGCTCGTTGAAGTTAGGGAATTGTGCCAAGATGGCACCCAAGTTTTGTGGGCCCTTCAAGATACTAGCTCAAATTGGACCCGTAGCATATCAACTTGCACTTCGAATTAATCTAAGAATTCATAATGTATTTCATGTTTCTTTGCTGAAAAAGTATATTCATGACCCTACTCATAGGATTGATTGGAACTTGGTGCAGGTGGAACCTAAAGGAGAGTTCCAGGTGGAACCCCTGTGCATTCTGGACCAGAGAGAAATAGCACTTCAGAACAGATCCATTGCCTAGGTAAAGGTGCAATGGAAGCACTTTAGTCTTGAGAAGGCCACTTGGGAGTTGGAGGGAGATTTGCAGAAATTTCATCCAATCCTATTCTAGGAAAGGAACGAACATTGAGGATAGTGTTTTATCGAAGGGGGAAAGGATGTGACATCCCCAAAAATAAAATATTTTTGAAATTTAAAATTGCTGGAAATTTATTCCGTTTTTAGTAAATTCGAATTTGGAAAATTTTTGCCATTTATGGCAATTCTGAATTTCGAATTGTTAATTGTAATTAATTATTTTTACTGTTGGGTAGAGACATGATTAGACCCAAATAAATATTTGACTATGACACTTGTATGGAAACATATTATTTTATATTGATTGCATGAGAAAAAATGGAGCAACCATGTTAAATTTAGCTGACCATGACTCCATGAGTGGGGAACATGTTGGAACTGTCTCTGTGCTGATTATTACAAGAGGACAATCAGTGATTTGTCCATTGGTAGCCCCTAAAAAATAGGGATTTAGAAAGTTGCAAAAATTCTCAAGGGAGGGAAAAAGAACTGGGTAAAATTGATAAATAACATATGTAAGGAGGTAGGACGCTGCCAAGTATGCGGAGAAAAGGGACTATGGATTTTCCTTGATGTTATGAGCATTGTTGAGTAAGTGTGAGGAAAGAGGATAACTTCTGGGATTGTGGACATTGCCAGGGATGAGTTTTCCAAATTTTCCGTCATGGATTCATGGTCAGGCTAGGGGGTGAATCGAGCAAGAAATTTTGGCTGCCTATTCTATGGTTGGGAGGAACGTGGTTGTTCCCTTTGCCTTCCCACAAAACTGGTTCAAATATGTTGATCTACTCCTTCACTATGTTAAATAATCATTTATACTGTTGATATGTGTATGTTAGTTCTGTATTGAAGTACTTCCATGACAGAAATATGTCATGACATAATCCATCTCTATAATAGGAAAAAATTGTTGGTTTGTAATCATTTCACCACTTTATGATGACAGATTGGTGGTCATCTTGACCCTTCAAGACATGAGGGTTCATTGTCAAGCAGTGGCTGCCTTATCCTTGCAGGCCACCAAATACCATCACCGCCCTGATTTAATTTTTCCTAAGGTCGAAGGGGCAAGTTTTGTTCCCATAAATACTTGAATCATATTGTAATTCCGGACATAGAGTGTGAGATAGCTTGAAGTATTTCCTAAATTGATTTGATTATTCCCTGTTTTGGAGGTTTTCTCTGCAATTATGATTTTCTTTTATTGAGTTTGTAAACTCATTTTATTTCTTGATAAATTCATTTTTTGAGAAAACACAGTAATCATTTGTTTTTACCAATTATGAACCCGGTCATTTATTTATTCTGAGTTTATTTGTTGGAGTGTGTGATTTTAAAAAGAGATTAAATACAAAATTGATATTTCGGCATTCAGGACTTGCTTATTACATATATGTGGAGTTCCTTTTCTTTACCAAAAACCAAAACCCGAAATTGTTGGGCCCACACTCTAATCTCATTTTGCAATTTGGCATTTCTTATTTCATTTTGTTTGTGTGTCAGGTGTTCATAAGCCCCAAAGTTCCGAACCGCGAAATCCCGAACCCTGAAACCTCGAAGTGATGGTCCCACATTCCATTCACTTTTTCGCAATTCGGGAGTTGTTGTGTGTTGGTGTTTGGCATTTGAAATCGTGAAATCCCGAACCCTAAAACCCTGAAGTGCGGGGCCCACAGTCTTTCCGCATTTTGCGATTCGGCAAATAGCATGGTATTTTGTTTTTTTTTGTGTTCGACATTTGTAATCACCGAAACACGATTGACCTCTGTTTTTTCAAAAAACTGTAGGAACATAGTAGGAATTATCTGTTATAGGAACAACTCTAATACTGTAATGAATGGACTGGTAGAAACGATGGAGGATCTTCATCTGGGATAGAGCTAGAATAGAAATAACAAATCATATTAAAAGTCACTATGTACAGGGCATGATGACGCCACCGCACTCCTCGGAGCACGTTCGCCTCCTCAGGACCTTCCTCTCCTCTGCGGGCCGAAGAGCGTAAATTCTCTTCTATCTCCCAATCGGAATATTTGCACCCACAGTTCTCGTCTCGCAATCCTCTCTACTTACTTATTTGAGGATCAAAACTTCGCGCTTCGCAAGTTTTCTATGGATCAATTGGGCTCTCGAATACCCGAGACCCGATGCGCCAGTCAACGCTAAATTTGTTCTTTCCTTATCGGACTTCTCTCTATCGCGATCTCGCCCCTCGCTGTACCAAGTGCTCGGTTTTACCAACTCCGATACACGAGACACCGAAAGACCGAACTCATGATCTCACTCACTCGCAACCTCGCCACTCACGAGCTCAAATGTCTCCTACCTCGACTCCCCAAGCCCGAGGTGTCGATACTCAAAATATCGCTACCTCGCGACTTCACTACTTGCGAGGCCAAATAAGTTCTCTGTCGACACCCAATGCATGAGATGCCGAACCTCCGATGGTTTATGCCACCTGTCTTCCACTGTCAATTGTGGCCCACACTGCTTATGTGGCTGTTGGAATGTCGTACCTCACCTTCTCGTGACTTTCGTTGCATAAAGTTGGATTCTTACATCATGAACTTTCGATTTGCCGATCCACGAGTAGAACCAACGCTCCTCGTGATCCTGATCGATGCTCCTACTCTCCCGAGCTTCGAACTCCTTCCGCTCCTACACTATATCCTTCTTGCACCTCCGCAAGATCCAACGGCCCTCGGAGCTTCGCGAAATCTCCTCAGAGAATTCCGTCTGTCCGTTTCTTCCCTATCAAATCCAGGAAACGACGAGTCGTTCCTCCACAGAACTCGTCACCTTGTGCGCAACCGTGCGGCGTTTCTTGCAACCTTGAAGGCACAACTTTGTTTATCCCATCCTTCGACGAACTCGAAGGTCTATCCTTCCTGATCTTTTTCTCCCATATTTCGAGTCCCTTCTGGAAACTCCTTGCACGCACTCCTTGCGGAAAAAATTCCAACACGACTAAGTGTTGAAGCCTTCGATCCTGCACACTCCTGCAACAGAAATCTTCAATTCCTTTTCTCAGAATTGCAAATTTGAGTCTTCGTCTAGCCTACGCATGCCTTGAACGGCTCTGGTGCCAAACCTACACTTCTGGAACTTAAAACAAAAGTACTCTCTACTTGAATCCTGCTGTCAACGCACTCCTTCCAGACGATTCGACTGCACTCCTTGCAGGAATTCTCTGGCTCAATATAGAAAAACAATTGAAGCTAACTCCTTGTTCTCACAGACTTCAATTCAACCATGAAATCGCATACACAACATATAAAAGCAAATGTATGGCAAGAAGCAAACATTCATGAGCATAATATCATCAATACACATAGAATAACACAACCATGGAATTGAATCAAAGATTTTCTATTAATTCAATGTCTATACATGAGTGTTCTTCATACACTTCTCTGTATGCTCTTCTCTTCAGAATGCTCTCATTAATCCAGAATTATTTTACAATGTACAAAGGAGGGTGTCTATATCCGTTTTCCCTCTCGATCTCTAAAGCTATCAAATCTAGAATTAAATTTCCTATCTGCTTTACATTAAGTCTATTAATTGCCTCATCTACCTAAGGATGAGAGCTATCCACTCAAGGTCCATTACAATATACAAAGTGTGCTCCATTAATTTCACGCATTAATGTTTGCACAACAATATCAAGGTGCTTTCAAAAAGAGATTTGTGTTGGCTTGCTTGACGTGGGCGATGCTCTTGCATCACATGACAAGTACATAAATTATTGTATATGAAAGTATTAAACTAATTAAGCAAGTTTTTAGTGCGATTTTTCCTAAGAGTTCTGGTTGCCAAGAGGTCATACACTTTTAAGTATTCGAAATTTCATAATTAGAATATTGTTTAATGGCATAAACCGTAGAGAATAAGATGGTATCCTTCGAGTTAACTATGCTTGATGTGTAAGATACTAGTGTGTAAGAATGAGACCCAAGTTAGGTAGATATACTCTCTTGTTTATATTTTCTGTAAGTAAAGATGCAGGACCGTAGCACGTAATTGAGCTTTCCAATTATTAAACAAGAATCAAGATGAAACTATACCTATGATAGTGAATCACTATATATTTATTTAGAGAAAGCTATAGGTATGTACATACTTATAGGTGGAAATAAGTATATATGTTAATGGAGAGTTAAAGAGAATTCCCTACAGTAAGAATGATAATATATGCCTTTATACGGGCACATAGAAGAAAATCAAAATACCTACTCTCTAGCAGTCATGAAGATCCAACCTTGCAATTAAAAGCATAATTAAATGTGCAGAACTGACAATCCCAGACTCCTTGTCCTTCCAACTCTCGGTCGTCAAAACACCGAAAAGGGATTAACGGTTTTGGATCGCCCTTAGCCTCTGTCCATGTGACCATCACTCTATGACCACGTTCTTAACATCAAAGTGCTATTGGCTTTTCCCAATTCGTGGAATCGTGATGCAAGCGTTCCTCCTGTTCTCTGTCCTTCAAAATGATGAAACTAGAAATAGGTCCTAACGGCTCCTTATCTCCTCCCTTAAGTTTCTTTTCATAGGACCAGTCATGTGACCTGGTGCTACTACCCCGAAATGATGAAATCTCTCCCTTGAGAGATCAACGGTCCAGTTTCCTCATGAACCGATGACCACGATCCCACTAGATCAACGATCCACAACCTTTCGGGATTTTCCCTGAACCTGGACCACTCACCAGGTGTCCTCCTTTATGAACGATGTCGATCATTTCACAATTTCATGAACTGGGAGTTCACGATTCAGCGACTCCAAAATCACTTGCCACTCCAAACCCTGAACACGAAATATCGAAATTCAACGCCTTAGAGTGATTGGAAGACACTCGTCCTTAATCTCCTCACTACTCTACAATATCCAAAGACTCTCGCAACTTCGACACTTCTTCCACAAAGTGATTCCACCGTTCAAACAACTCCTCTCCTGGGGTGCTTCTAAGCACTTAAATCCCTCGTAAATTGTTGCAATCCTACGACTCTCAGCATTTCTGCACTTTTCCTCGAAGTGTCTCCACCGTTTGTTTCAACTGCTCTCCTGCGCGACCACCCAAAGGTTAAACTTGGTGCACCCAGATCCTTTCTTTGAACCTCAAGGGTTCCTTTGACCTAAGTTTAGATATTTCCTATATACATATAAGTATGTTGGAGTAGTTTGAAAGTTAAGGAAAGTGATAGAATTATGGAAGAATTTATCCCCATAAGATTTTCTGTTCGAGGTAAACTAGAGTGATGTAATAATGTCATTATGGACATAAATCTTACCTTCTCTTAAATTCTAAAGCTTAAACAAAATTGAATTATGTCATAGAATTTTATTTTTTTTATGGTGAATTTGAGGTACATTACACTATATTTACGTAGAGTGACTTGAACGCATGATAGAGGTGTTGGTTAGAATTACTTAGCAAATATGATTTTGAGATTACTTGCATTAAAGGAATGGTGAAAAAAGTTGAATATGCAGTGAGTTGAAGACCATGCATATTCTCGGTAATACCTCTTAAGACGAATCTTCAAGAAAATATTCTAATTTTATAGATCGACGATGACTAGTATAAAGATGTAGCATACCTCCCGTTCGTCAAGACAACAAACTCTGATAACAGGTGCAAAAGTTTTTTTGTATTTTTTTTGTTTAAGGTGTGTGCACGCGAATAAGGGAAACAAACAACACATTTGACTCTGCGGCGCCACCCGACGAAGGATAAGACGCAACCATGATGAACATAAAAATACAACAAGGATGGATGATAAGTAACTACATGCATAAACAACGATCACACGACAATAAGTAAAACTGACTGCCCGCTCGCCCTACCCTACAATGGTTAGGACCTCCAAGACACATAAGCAACGCTCAAGCCCAGGTTCCCATCAATTTTAACCATTTAAGGTTTCAGGGCTGGCGATTGTTATGAGGAACATGGAGGTGTCTACATCTCACCCGACATAAGCAGACCCAGCATTTAAATGACTCAACCAAGTACAACAATAATTAAAAAAACGACCTCAACCTCTATGGAAGGCAGAAGGATTCAGACAACGACCCACCAAGTTCACCCTTATAAAAATGAACAAGAATCCTCATTTACTAATTCCTAATACTCTATGGTACTTAGTTCAAGGAACCTCATATTTTATAAGTCATCAATAACTAAAGATTCAATAGTACTATGATAAAACCACAATGTCATTATATTTCATGTGATATCTAACACTAAAATTACATTTTATTTTATATGGACATAACATTACCCTTACATGTTTCAATGATATACTGCAATGACATTACTCCTTACATGTTTCAATGATATATTGCAACGACATTACTCCTTACACATCACCAAAACAATAAATTACAGTAAGGTACCAAGGCCATGACACAATGTTACCATAACCTTGTAAATTAGAAGCAATCAACATTACAATTATATGTTATCTAACCCTAACAATACCTTTTTATTTATTACAAGAACATTGCTCTTACATAATTCAAGACAATATATTAAAATTCCATTACCCATATAATTTGCAACCACTACCTAATAAAAAAGGAGTTTCCTTCTTTAATTGAATACATAAAGCATTTCCTTCTTTAATTCAATGCATAAAGCAATTCCTCATCCCCCAGTAATAATCATGATAATTTATTATTATTAGTAAAAGTACTACATTGCCCTAATATAATAATCATAAAAACTTAACCATTTCCTACCATTCCTAACAAAATGATAATGGTAAAAAAAAAATAAAGGATATTATTATTTAAAGGAAGGGAGGAAAGAGGCATTACTAAATAAAGAAACTAAAATAACATTACTAAATAAAGAAACTAAAATAACATTACCAAATTAAGGAACTAAAATAACGTTACTAAATAAAGAAACTAAATTAACATTACTAAATAAAGAAACTAAAATAACATTACTGTAACATTCCATAAAGCAATGCTAACGGTGAAATTAAGCAACCCAACCACTATGCCACCAAAATTAAAATTTGGCAGAGAGAAACTCACGGTTATGCATGCAGGCCAGAAATTAAGGGCGCACGTCGGAAATTTCAGAATCAAATGGAAGCTAACCTTTTGGCTACTATCTAGCTGGGCAAGTAACCAAAAATTAGTATCCCGGGATGGTGAGGTGCCGGAGCACAGTCACTGTGGTTTCGCAGCAGAGGAGGGTCGCTACAATCCGAGAGGGAGGGTGCGGCCGGCCATGAAAGAGGCACGAGTTTAAAGGTGGCAGGGGAAAGGGTTCATATGGCCAAACGCCAGAATCTATAACACCCTACGCAGATATGTGTGTCCATAGAAAACAAAGATGGTAGTGGGTGGAACCGCATGGGTATTCTTTCCCCGAATGCACAGGGAACACAACACCATGTAGAGAATGAGGGCGTGATCCGTGTGGGTACACACCACACAATAAGCAGAAGTTGGAAGGGCGGTTTTGCTAGCCAGAAACACATAAGGAATAAAACCAATTGAACAACAACTCGACACCGAAAGCTTAGCTGGGTGAAGTCAGATTTGAAATCGTTTGCAGGAACTCTAGCATAGTCGTTGAGGATTTAATGCTGCAGACTTGCCAGAAAATTATATTCTCCGGCATACCAAAGAAAAAGAACGCCAAAGCTTCTTAGATTACGATCGCTATTGATTTATGGAGCATAGAATCTCCATTGAATAATATTGTATATAAATTTTTCCATTTGGAAAATTAAAATACCATTTGTCTTAAAACAAAAGTCGCATGACAGACCCGATTACTATTCGTTTGAAATTTTTAAATTATAAATTCTTCATTCGAACAATAAATAAAATCGCCAGTGAAACGTATTACAGTTGACATTCCCAAGCATAAAATCTCCATTGCAAAAACTATCTACCGATGTAAGAATTAGCTTAACGTAATGCAATAGTTGTTAGGGTTTCGTACAAAAAAAAAATGTTTTCATAACGGAAACCATCGTTATCAAGCATCATTGCTTACCACAGGATATCTACACAGTCAAGATTTGAACTAAGACTCCCATCGCATCCATGCATATACGGCTACAGATTATAACTTAAAACAACAATCATCAATGCCTAGTAAAACTACCCATCACATGACTTAAATGCGGATATACAGTCTCCAGGAATAGACAGCCATAATGAGTAACGCAGAAGCTTAAGGTTTCTAGCAAGAACAGTACAACCCTGACTGGAATGCTGGTCTGTGTACATAATTGTAGTTATGTGTAACTTGTGGCTATTAAATGAATGAAGATATACAAAAAGATAACAAACGCAGTCCCAAAATAATAATTGATGATGCTAACGAAAATAAGTACTAGCCAACAAAATGTAAAGGGTAAAGGCGGGTAGTGGAGAGGAATGGTATACTAGCCAAATTCTTAGTCACAAAAGGCGCAATGGCAGCCAACAAACAAGAACCACATCAGAGGTAGATAGATGAGTTCTCCCTTTCACTTTCCATCCTCGCATAGAAAAGTAGGGCGTTGAGATCCATAGGTCTTTTAACGCCAAGGCGACGACCGTAGATCAAGCTCCTGGCCGACTGCTCAGGAGAGGACTGACATGCTAGGAATGAAGGAAAACAATCGCAAGGTACACAGTCAAACACCACAGGGAGGTCATAACATGCGGGAAGACGAAGGTCACGGACATCAATAAACCAATCACTCAACTAGGCTATAAAATTCCGTAATGAAACTAGATAATTAGTTTACCTACTTAAAAACACATGTAGATCTAAATCATACATCCTACAACATTCTATCATTCAACGGAAAAGTGTATTGTTTCCTGTTTTCCTTCTCCGAGTGTCTTCCATGCTCTCCATGCAAATCGCGCTCGCCGACCGTCGAGACTACATCGGTACCTCCCAACCAATCGCTAGGGGTAATCTGCTTCCCCCTTAGCCCCCTGAGCTGCAAAGGGGCCACACACTATCCAGATGGTACGTGTAGCTCCCAACTCACTTCGCAAGGCTGAGCTACCACTCCTATCCAAGCTGGGAAAACCCAACTCCCCATAAGTAATCAGTCAAATTACAAATCCGGCAGCGTAATGTTATGCTAACAGCCCATTCCCTTCTTCCTCATCTTCCCTTTCTTTTATAGAGTTTTAGAACCTCCAACTTTCCCTAAATCACATTTAAATTTAGTTTTAATAAAAAATATTCTAAATATTCTCCTTCGCACAAGTGTCGTCCATCCCCCTCTTTCCTCCAATAATTATTTTCTTTAAATTTATTAATTGCCTCATTTCCCTCACCCACCTAGATTTGCTCCTAAATTTACTCCTAGGTGTTCCTAGATCGCCTTACATATTTTAAATACTTTCCCTAAAAATGATGTTGCTAATTTACCTCAAATTAGAATGTTCTTTATTGCCGATTCCTTACTATGTTGACCTTGCTTTTTACCCTATGTTCACCTCTTTCCCTTATTATGTTTCCCCCACTCCCAAGTTTCCTAATTTTTATTATCCCCTTCTTTCCCCTTTTCATTAGAGAAAAAATGGCAGTTGCGCTATTTACTCCTTCCTTTTATTATTAATTTAAAAATCTTTTTATACTTCCACAATTTAAATACTTTATTTCTTCTTTACCATTTAAAACCATGGATTAATTAAAATATTACTCTCTCCATTTTACCCCAAAAATTATGAAGACTAAAACTATAACTTAAGTGGTTTTTTAGTTTAAATTTTTATTTTTATTTTTATAGGGTCTTTTCTTAAGGTTAAACAAAATTTTACCCTAGGGAAGTTTTAGACTTAGATTTAGATTATGAACCGGGCGACAATTATTTAGGGAAGTCGTTTTAAGAATTTCTTAATGTGTTAAATGTCTTAGGGCCATCTAGGTTTGTTCCTTCCTCAACATCAATGCGACGTGCCCTTCAGGACGCACCACATGCTCCAAGGGTGCCACTCACCTAGGTTGTTTCTTTTGGACAACGTGCCCTTCAGGATGCACCCCGTGCTCCAAGGGTGCCACTCACTAACTTGTGTTTCTTTCGCGCGACGTGCCCTTCAGGATACACCACGTGCTCCAAGGGTGCCACTTGCCAACTTGACTGATTGGTAGACATCAATAACCCCTGGAGTCAACACTTTGCCAGGTGAACTTATGGGAGACTAAGGGCTCTAAGGAATAAGGCCCCCACCTTATTGTGCGCCCTTAGAATCATCATGAGAAACTATCGTAGTCTGCCCTCATGACATCGTGGATCCTCTCGAACTAGGTAATCGTTAACCTACAGTTCGAGCCACGACGGGAGTGCTAGTAGGCTGTGGTAGGGCTGCTGTCCACACCTCTCCCTCAACCTCTCTGGTAATTGTGTGTGGCCCCTTTACTCCATATGTGAGTCTGGTCGGCAAGCTATCGTCAGCCTACATCATCAATAATCGTGTCAGAACATGTCCACATTATATCATCAAATCAATGAAATATCACAGCAAATAAATCAACTCAAATAGCACACTCCCTGACTCAATCCAGACTCCAAGGGGTTCCATCGATGCCTCTGCATCCTCAAGCTCCAAAAACCTTCACACTCAATAAAACTGAGTTAATAGCACCTGTCTATGTCAGAGTAGTAAAACATCATGTCATCTATCATAACGGATCATAATCAAGGATAAATGTTTTAATATCATAAAAGTCCAGATCACTTGCGAGCAAGTGTCCTCAAAAATATGTTTTCTTAGTGCGCCAGAGTGGGATGTTATAAAAGAAGTTAAGGATAATATTGGACAAGATACCATGATGGTACTGAAGTATGAAGGTTATTCATTAGAAAACAATGGATTGTTGATACTTAACGGAATAATTTACCTAGCGACTAATGACGAATTAAGAAGCTTGATCTTAAGTGAAGCACATAGAGAAGTGTACATGGATCATACAGGAGTTACAAAGATGAAGGCAAAGCATAATCCTTTATTATTCCGGAAGCAAATGAAACAAGACATATTTAGTTATATGGAGAGATATCTATAATGTCAACAAGTGAAGGATGAACATAGACATCTAGCAGGATTGTTACAACCACATGTTATTCCATAATCAAAATGGGAGGTTATTTCAATGGACTTTATCGTTGGATTTCCACTGATGACAAGGAGGCATCATTTTATTTTCATGGTAGTGGACACTCTGACAAAGAGTGCACACTTTATCCCAGTATGTATGACGTATCATGTGCCAGACATAGCAAGAGTATTTATGAGGGATATTGTGAGATTACATGGAGTACCAACAAGGATCATATTTGATAGAGCATCAATGTTTACAAGATGATTTTGGACTAGTTTTTAAGAGGCTTTGGGAACACAACTGAATTTCAGTACAACGTATCACCCCAAGACAGACGAAAAAATAGAGAGAACGAATGAGATTTTGGAGGATATGTTGTGTATGTGTGTAATGGATCAACAAAAACATTTGGAATATTTTTTTCCACTAGTAGAGTGTACATAGAACAACAACTATCAGATTACCATTAAGATGACACATTTTGAGTTTCTTTATGGGAAGCAGTGTCGAACGTAGTTGAGTTGGGATCGACTTGAGGATAGGGTCTTGGTATGACCAGAAGTGATTCAAGAAATGGAAGAACATATGCAATCAATAAGACAGAGGATTAAAGAAGCGCAAGACCAGTAGAAAAGTTATGTTGATGTGCATCGCATTGACCACGGTTATGAAGTTGGTGATAGAGTTTTCTTGTGGGTAATATTGCACAAGATTTTGATCAAGTTTGGAAAGGGCGCTAAACTCTCTCCTAGGTTTGTGGGAGCTTTCGAAGCTGTGGAAAGGATTGGACCCATGGCTTATCGACTAGTCTTGCCTAATTCTTTGAGGCGTATGAACGATGTATTTCATGTATCTATTTTGATAAATTATATTAGTGATCCCTCAAATGTTATTGAAATGAGTTCTTTACAGGTGTCAGACAAGGGTGCTCTCATGGTAGAGCTGTTGGAAATACTAAAACAACTGAGAGGGGGGGGTGTATCAGTTGTTTATGAGCTTAAACAATATTATACCTTTTAAAATTATTAATCTTCCTTCAAGTGATCATCAACAATATACAACATATGGACAGTAAAAGTAAAGACCATCAGTCACACATAAAGTACACACAGAGACAGATTTTCACGAGGAAACCCATAAAGGGATAAAAACTCTTCTTCTTTGAAATGATAAGCAGTCTTTTTCAGTTCTGTACATCATTTACAATTGAGAACCAACTCAATGTGAGGCTGCTACCTCTATTTTACAAGATGCAACTTGTTTGAGAGCACCAACTCTCTGGTTTCTCTAGCACCCACTAGAAAGAAGCACCAACTCCCTGAATATTCCAGCACCAACTCGATGGAAGCACCAACTTCATGAATGTTCCAGCACCAACTGGATGGAATCACAAACTTCCAGTTACACAGGCTCCAACCTGCATAACAAAGAACACTAGTTCTCCCTAGCACCACCCTTCCACCCTGGTTTCTCTGACTACAACCAGATGGAAGCTACAACTTCCTGTGTTCAAGCACCCACTTGAACTTATGAGGACAACAGTCCTCCCGAGCACCTCCCAACCACCTTTAAATATTTAAGAATGAATACACAGACAACTACACAGAGAAATCAATTCTTACCTTCCTTTCTCTGTTCTGTAAGTTTGATCTTCCACAAACTGTTCTGGAAATATCCTCTTCCTCTGTCTGTTCAGCAGGTCTGCTCTGCATCAACTCGTACTCTCAATCTTCTCTTCTTCAACTTGTTCTGTTATTCTGCTTTGCATTTTCTCTTGCTTTGCTATTCTTCTCTGCGTTCCATTTCACTCTGCACATATGCTTCCTTTCCTCCCACGCATACTCTTCTGTATTCTTTCTTATCGTTTCATTCCTTTCCTGTCCAGAATAGCTAGCCCAATTTCGTCTCACTCATTTTCT
This sequence comes from Picea glauca, assembly GCA_000966675.3. Classification (NCBI taxonomy): domain Eukaryota; kingdom Viridiplantae; phylum Streptophyta; class Pinopsida; order Pinales; family Pinaceae; genus Picea; species Picea glauca. The sequence goes on from JZKD02S1842716.1 coordinate 258,231, forward strand.
TTTATACACACCACCTTGACGGTTCACTTCACCTTCCAATAGGCAAACTAAGGACACCTGTCTTAGCAACTGAAATGATAATTGATTCGCACTCAAGAATCCATTTTGTTTAGAAGAATCGTAACTGATGAGTTACCTGTGTGTGAAGAAATAGTAACCCTTAGATCTCATTCAAGTCCTATCCACACCGTAGGATGACTTTTATAAATCTTTCCTTTAATTCGAGTTTCGGCATTTTGGTATTCCTTTTCCCAAGTTTCTCGACACTTTCACATTGCGATCTCCAAAACTCTGAATTGGAGCTTATCTAGACTGACTCCTTCTCTTCCCGTGACCAAGGGCTGTGACCAAGGATTTATGTGAAAGGCGCTTTCGCGATTTCGCATATCTCGAATTCATAACTCCTTATGCTGAATGTTCCTGTCACCTCCAAATCCCGATCTGTGAAATTCCATAATGAAATCAGATCAACGATCCAGATTATATCTAGATCTGACGGTTCATATTAAGTCGAGATATTACTCATCGTGATTTCGACACTCTGGACGATCTTTGTTTTTGTCAACTCGAATTCCCGATTCTCGACATTCAGTAAAGAATTCAAATCAATGGTCCAGATCACTTCTTGATCTGACGGTTGTTGTTACATCGCGATTTCACCTATCGCAATTTCGTAAATGTTGCATAGTTTCTTCTACCTCTCCATATCACGATTCGTGAAACTCTGATAAGGGATTAGATCAATGATCCAGATCGGATCTTGTCTTGACGGTTGCGATTGAATCGCGATATCGCATATCACAAAATCGAGATTCCTGTTGCACTTGTTTCTTTTCCTTTTGGAGTCGCGATTCACGAAACTTCGAAACAGAGTTAGATCAACGGTCCAGATATGATCTTGACTCAACGGCTACGATTGAGTCACGATATCACATATCGCAGAATCTACATTTTTTTCTTTCCCTATTGATATCGCGATCCCCGAAACTTCGATATGGAGTTACATCTATGGTCCATATCCAAGCTTGATTTAACGGCTGTGATTGAATCGCCATATCGCATATCGCAATTTCAGGGTTCTTGTTGTCAAATGATTTTGACATTTCAAAGTCCCGATCCCCGATGCTCCGACGGTGACTAGAATTAACGGTCCAGATCAAAGTTTGATCTGACGGCTCAGATTTCATCGCGAATTTGCATATTGTGATTACACCCGCTTCTCCTTGCACTTTAAAGAGCGTGTAGGTTCTCTTCGATCCAATGGTGGTCGGATCCTGCACTCGGATCTGACGACTGAGATCTGTCTCCCTCTTCAACGATCATAGATTCTTCTTCACAAACTTTCGGTCATGCGCTGCTTTCGATCATTCGCTGCCTTCGATCATTCGCTGCCTTCGATCTTTCACTGCTTTCGATCATTCACCTCTCTATACTTATCTTTTGTTTGCCTGTCAATTACAAACTTGTTGTTCTCATGTCATCTTCACTGTTTCCATCAATGACAAGCATTCGCTGTTGTTAACTGTCTGTTAAATATTTGCCAACAATCTCCCCCTTTGGCATTGATGGCAACACAATTCAGATCTTCCAAGCACCCACATGTATTCAGATATTCTCTCCTGCTCATTTCTCCCCCTTTGACATCAATATCAAAGAAGAAACATTCTTCCCCTTATCTATTGCAAAAACATACTCCCCCTGTTGACTATAAGCATCTTGGGAATACACCAAATATTCAATAAGTACTCCCCCTGACCAGGTGAACAGATTAAACACCAGAGATTATAACCCCCAACTTTTGACGAAGGTATCCAAAAGGGGTCATTGCTAATGGTTTAGTAAAGATATCAACAATCTGTTGTTTGGAAGGAATATAATTCAGCTGAACAATTCTGTTTGTAACTTGTTCTCGGAGAAAATGGTACTTGATTGGAATATGCTTAGTCTTGGAATGAAGAACAGTATTCTTGGAGACACTAATGGCACTGGTGTTATCACAGTGAATTGGAATGGGATTAGTGTAATTTACCTTCATATCTGCAAGAGTTTGTATCATCCATAAAATTTGTGTGCAGCAAGTAGCAGCAACAATGTATTCTGCCTCTGTAGTAGATAAAGAAATAGATCCTTGCTTCTTACTAAGCCATGCAACTAA